>LOND01002255.1:21276-34362 GCA_014220965.1 Paragonimus kellicotti | reverse complement strand
ATATAAGCGCTACAGATAAATTCAACTCTGTTCAGGTAATCTTACGCGCGGGTGATACCTGTATACACCATGCGGGTTGACCGGATTAGATAAGCGTATAGATAACCAAACCACGGCTGAAGTGAGGTGACCACTATAACGCGGTTGTCCAGGTGACGGAGCCCAACAGCGCGTATAGGGAAAAAGTCTGCTATTAGCATAGTAACTAAGGTCATAGATCGGATTACGATTCTGGCAGATTAGTCGTGATGACAGATTAGAAGGTGCGGTCGCAATGACCGGAAGGTGAAGGGGGTATGTAGATAATCATTTGCCTATATGTATGTGACATTTAGGATCGTAAGTCAACCAAATGATGACCCATGAGATTATACACTAACGTTCGTTGAGGCTGTGTTTGTGGTATGCGCCTAGTTTTGGTTATGGATCGAAAAACCCCTAATCCCATCCGACCAGTATAAGTAGAGCAGTGAGCTTGCAATGCTGCAAACCAGTTTCTTTGTCTATTCTAACAGTCTGATCAACAAAGTTAGCGGTTTGTGTGATTTCAGCGTGATGAGATGTCATAATCGTTGGGTCGTCGAATGAAGTTAGCGGGATAGTCATTGCCTCCTACCTAAGCGTTACGTTCAATTGAAGGTTACTGAATATACGAATAGAGCACTTGGATTGCTCCAGTGTGAGGCCAGTGGTGCAGTGGTCAATATGGCCACATTATGTGAACCTGAACCAGTGTTCAAGTTCCGGTCGTGGCAACAGTGACAGGTTTTAATAATGGCAGGACTCGAATCTAGTGTGTTTTTCGAAAGGAACTGGCTGAGATGTCTTTCCAAATGTGAAGTGCGGGTGGTGTCTAATTTATCTCGATCAAGTGGCAATAATCAGATCAAGTGTTTTGGGATTTGTAACAGACGCGTAACCTCAGGTGATTCGTACACAACCCTTGATTTTGGTTACTGGTAGGTGTAGAATGCGAGATACTTTCCACTTAACGCATGTATACGGCTTTGCTCTGGACATGATCAACTAGTCGCCTCAGTGATTCGCTTTGATTGGCCGTATTGCGTCAGAGCCACGGTTAACAGTGTGAAGATTCGGTTTGATCGGTCATGTCTTTTGAGCGGCACGAGGCGCATATCTTTGTTCTGTAATCCACTGGGGCAGTCTTACCATCGTATAGTATTCCATTCCTACGTTGTCTAAGCAGCCCATATGTCTACCTGACATAATACTGAGACTGAGACAAATAGAGAGCACTATACATAAGCTGGTGAACATATTGAACTTTCATTTAGTAGGAAACAAATAACCTCAACCCGTTTGCTTTTGGTCTTTCTATTTTCACAGGACTATCTATACTTTTTCCGGCGTTTGAACCAACGCAGTAGATAACACGACACGTGGAATATGTTGTAGTTTTTTCTTCGGTAACTCGAAGTTAAAGCCACAAGACCATTTTGCCGTGAGGTCCGAAACCTGCATTTCATGACAAGTATTCTCATTAGTTGAACATAGCTGTTCCTTCTTCAATTATGTTTTTTTTCACTTTGACTGAATTTGTACAGCTGTTCGTTTCAATACTAGCATAAATCTAGTCTGTCAGACGACACATTTATAGTTGACGATGCAGTGAATTCTTGCTAATTTTTACATATGACGCGCTGCTTTTTCGTATGAGTAATGAGATACAAGAATGGGTGTGAAACCTAGTGGCGACAATGGTTTGTCTTTGCCTGACTTACACACTACTCCGGTGTCTTCCTGTACTCCCACTACTCCCCAAACAACCAGTAAGACGTCTGAAGGTTTTTGGAGGGGTGCACATGTTTCCCGTGACTTTGTGGTCTGACATCTGTTACATAGTTTTTGGTCCAACATCTGCTCTATTTTCGCTACTCACTGTGTTCACTATGCATCGGGGGGCACAAACATACTTAGATACTCTGAGGACACAATGAACCACGCTTTTACCGGGTGACATTTGGAACAACCGTTAGAATGCGATGAGCTCCAAAGCGGAGAATGGCCGAATTAAGTTTTGTACCAATCAGAAGTTTGAGGTTTATGTTCGTGACGGTTTAAAGTAAAAATCAGGATAGTCATAATTGTGGCGTAATCGTATCAAAACGTTGTCTCCGTGTGTGCCAATGACGTGTCCGACCTCACTTGAACTTGTTTTGTTTGTTTCGCCCTGACAACCCTGTTCCATATAAATGTTATGTAATTAGCCTGATGATGAATAACCGAAAACGAGCTTGTTCGCTACACTATTGTTTTCTGATGACTACCCCGGGGATTTTTAACTATAATAAAAAGTGTTTCACGCCGATTTTATTATCCCTATGTTTAACTAGCCTCGCGCGGCCTTGGTCACTGCAACAGAGTCAGCGGGATCTCACTTGAACCGCTGCTAAAAGAGGTTACTGGAGGTGGTATGCAGAACGTTGTGCTATCTATCTAAATTCCTAGCTTTAGAACGCCGAACGTTTCAAGCGAGTATTCTTGCTCAGTTTTGCCCAGGGTTTATTAATGCGACAACCCAAACAGACTGCGCCATTATGAATTGTGGTAATTTTCAAAACCAAAACAACAACCATGAGGACAAGAAAATTTAGCCTTGTCTCTGAAATGGGTGCTTTCTGTCAACAAAAATTCCTTCTCTGTTTCTACCCATTTACAACAAAATTTTATGACGAATCTTCTGTAGTATATGACAAACAATCACAGACCGATGTTGCATTTAAAAATCACAATAGTGAAAGGTCACTTTAGATCCTTGTTTATAATGATATACGAAGAAAGTTGTAAAATTACTACGCATAATCTATAGACCACTCAACAATTGTCGTAGAGTTGTTATTAAGGCATGGTACGTTCTGTTTTTCAATCTAGAGGTATTGCTTCAACACGATGGACTGAACACAGACCATTCCGTTTTCACCACGAAAGATCCCTAAACTCCGACGCGGGACGGTAGATCATACTCTCAATTACGTCCGGAGGTCAGCGATTAGGTTTGGGCAAGACTACATTTTAGTCAGTCTCGCCGCCTTATTTAGCGGGGAAAAAAACAAATCCATGTACTATGAAGGTCTGCACTGCGGCGTCGTTTTGAATGAAGGTGTACGAAACACTGATGAAAATCTATCCGCTAAATGTCTTGTACACTCATTCACCGTTTGAAACAACCCTGGCCGGTCACTGACAGCCTGCAAATTATTAGGCGTGAAAAACATACCTCGACCATTTACCGGATGTAACAGTGCCACACATCAAGGCTGTCTACACTGGATTTTATCTCGTCTACTGATTTCTGTGAATCCTCACACAGATGTCCATGAAACCTGAGTACCTACCGATTTTCGATGGAACTGGGTGTGTTCGTGATTAATGAGAATGTACCATTTCATCATGCGTTTACTCTCGAAACGGCGCTTGTAGAGTTTTTCAATCGGAACAGTATTTTCAATTCCAAAGCGACATTTTGTTCAGTTAGAAACGAACCAAAGGAATCCGTTTTGGTTTCTGACAGAAAATGAAGGTCATTCACATTCGTAGTATGTGCATGTGGGGTTTATTCTCAGAAAATGATCGACAGTACACATTAATCTTTGAGGTCGCACAACGATTCTTCGCATACTCAAGTTAATTTGCATAAAAACCAAAATAGTGTCACTTTGATACTCGTCAAACGTGGCATCCCGATGCGTAACCGAGTGACAGGTAACCTACTTTTACCGACGGTTTCAATTTTATGTTAGGATGGCTGTATGTCTACTCCTGGATTCTCGATTTATCCAGGAGATATCCTGATCATGGCCTGTATAGGCTGCTCGGCTGTCAAAGTGATTTGACGTGCACTTGACCGATGTATTATGTGTGTACGTTTTGGGGTTGCAAGATCATTTTCGCAAATTACTTCACATACTGACTAAGAATAAAACGATGTTTAACAACATACAGTGGTATGAAATGTAAGTATCTAGGTTTCTCACAAATGAAAAATGGGCATTACCATTAACCTCCGAAAAATACCCTAGATTGCGTTCCTAATCACGGCAATAGTGTACGTTGTCCTAGTCCAGTCGTTCCCAAACTTCCTCAATTTGTCGACCATTTATCCCTCAAACCGTTTATCGTGCATTATGTGGACATTAAAATCAAAACAGCGCCAACGGAACATTTAACAGAATTCATTAACAAGTAGTGCATGTAAATGAAGTCGGTGGGTCGGCTCTGGATGATAAAACCGTACTAGCCCATGATCATCAGCTTGAAAACAAGCAAAAGAAAACTTGAATTCCATACCCTGAAAGGCCCAACTTCGTCCTCGTCTGAAGCCTAAATTCTCCTAATCGTCCCTTTTTACTCACATCTTTCCCAGATAATGAAATCGCCAACTTTTGACAACGGTCATCCAATCTATCACCCATCTGATGGGGGGGACAGACAAGCACGAGTGAGCATCTTTGATTGACTACCTCAATGCACTTGTTAGTTGAAATATGGATAGTGCGTCCGTAATCCATTTCGTTAGGAATGTTTCGTTCACGACATCTGTGTTATCAGTTGAGTGAGTTAAATTTTGTGAACTATTTGAATCCTTCCAATCATATTCTCTGTTAGGTCTAGTTGTCAGTTTTGTGGGAGGCAACGACTGTTTTGGACGGTAATTTGTATCTAATACGTACAAAGTGTGGGCACAAATCACATGATTTGTCATTCGATAGAGACTTTAAAAAGATTACTGATGAGTAGTCGGGGATTTGGTTAATTTCAAGTTGAACATCACCCACAATTGATCGCATAGACTTTCCAGTCGGCCCCTTTCGAAAAGAAGCACTAGACTCGAGTTTCGCTCTCATTAGAGCTCGTCAGTAGTGCATATCCTTGCCACCACTCCGGCCATGCTTTCATGAGGCAACCGTGTTTACCACTGCGCCATTGACCTCACATAAGTCACAACTTTAAAAAGAGACACTTGAAGCTAGGTGGTTATAAAGCAGTTAAATATATTCTGATATCATTATTGTTAATGGCATATTCCTATGGAATCAAAAGATATCCTTGTGAGTTAGTTTCGGCCACAGGATATTAGTAAGAATTCGACGTATTCCACAGCAGTGTCGCCCGTTGGGCGATACCAATGGTCGGTGAGTGGGGTAAGGCGAGGTCAATCTCGCTGCTGATTGTCCACTCTCTTGCAACTTTGTCTGCAAGTGGTGAGACAAACTTATGATGCTGAAGTTACGTACAACGTATTGCATAGAAAACGCTGAGCGTTTGGCTTTTTCAATTACGTCGTTATTAGTAGCAATAGCATGTACTGTATGTGTTCAGTAAACGATTGTCTATCTTTCATAACTGCCTTTGCCTAGTTAACCACGGCCCGAAAGAGGCAGTGGGACGATAAGGACTTGACATGTGTTTTCAGCCATTAATTCACCCCTTTTTTCCGTTTGGATTTGTTACACTCAATAGCCTTAACCATTATCCTCTGGAGATTTTAGCTAACGAATCGCGATAATGTGGCGGGTTTAACACAGGATGAGACCCTCATCGATCAACCCTGGAATTTAACATTGTGGTTTGTTGTTTTGACCCCAAACCTAATCGGTGCGTTTAAGCGCCCGTAAGTTGCTCGTCTATCTATGCACACACCTGGTCTTAGTTTGTCATTATTGAACCCGCACCATCAGTCATATGATGTTGGCAATAGGATTTAACTTCACAGCTTGTTATGTGTACAACTAACCGAGCTGTGAAGCACAACCTGCTAGGTCTGTAGCGAGTCGTGACAGGTGAAACAATTTCCCCGCATAGATGGGAATTAGTCATAAGTTACTCATAAACAACATGTTATTTTGTTTCATCACCGACACATATTAGGGCTCATTTTGCTTATGTAGTATGGTTCCCAAGGCCTATTTGTCACCGTTTCAACAGGAACGCAGGACAGCTTGCCAGATGACCAAGCTCATCGACAAACTGTCAACCATATAGCTCAATGTCAACAACCTTCAGCAAACAGACAAGGCACGGTCCGAAATTTGCTACCACTACTGTTCTACCTTACTTTTAAGTAATGTCGACCAATACACTCGAAGAGTAGGCGCACGTGGGGTTGATGAGTGGCAAGCAAAACTATTGTCGTTCGCCCTTTCAATATAGTTAATGTACACGTGCTACGTCAATTTACTATCGCGCTAGTGACTTAGCAACAATTCGTCAGAAAGTTTTTAAGGTTGTCAGCCAGTCTGCCCATAGAAAATGAAAGTTTTCCGTCTAGGGATCATTCAATTTCGAAGACACATAACAAAAGATAAACGGTTATTGTGGCGGTATGGTGGATTACTGTGTCGATGTTGTTGGTCTCATCAGTACCACACCCACCTAAGAACAGAACCCACAGTCTGCAACTAATTAACACGATAAAAGTCTGGAAGATTGTTAACAAAACCATGGGATCGTGGTTACCATGGTTTCAGGAAAGTAAGTGAACTGTTTTACTCAACTGTTGAATTCCCGTTTCTCACCATCGCAAATCGATCCTTACATATTCACCTGTAACCACAGTGGCCGCGACCGCCTGGTTTTAGGGAATAAGCATCGGAACCCCAACTCTAACAATTATTTACAAGCGATGGTTTTATTTCTTTAGGTTGCGTGATACTGATGATACCCAATAAGGTCGAAACAATTGTTCATCGCGTTGTTGGTGGTCACACGCACTAACTGCTCCTATCAGCCCTTTCTGGTACCGTGACGGATGGCTACTAGTTTGCAGATTAATCACAAAAACGGTTGGTTGATTTCAGCCAATGGGAAAACGAAGGTGAACTATAGCCAATAAAGGTACTAGTAGTAGACTGTCTTACAACAGTTTTCAACAAGACGGTTAGACGTTTGTTTTGTAAAGTCGAAATATAACATAGTAAATATAGTCTGATATGATATATTCCGTCCATTAGTCATTTACATGATGATTGTAAAGGAATGATTCTCATTTCTATTGTTTGTCGACCGTAACGGAGGATGGCGTAATTCTCGCAACGGTTAGGAACAAAATTAGTAGGAAGGTTGAACACCCTATGTTTCAACCAAAGTATATGGTTTCATTCATTGGCCCATGCATACAGATTTATAGAGGCAAAGCAAGGTCCTGTGGATATCTGTCATGTTAGTAACTATAAAAGCAGATTGTAACCATACTGAGTAATCTTTCAGCGTTTGAACAGATGACCATTAAGTAATTTCATCTGACCAGGTTGTATAAAAGTGAAACCGACACGGCTAGCGCAATAAGATTTACGATCTTCCAATATTACCGCCTAATTCCGTATTTTATCTCTGGAAGAACATACAAATTTGGTAAATCGCGTCCACCAATTGCTGATGTACGTTTATCCAGTATGTTTTCTAACGCGTATCTTTACCTAACTACTTTATGACGAAACTTTGTATAAATTGCATCTAAAGCCTTTTTGACTACTGTCGACTGAGATGGATTGTACTAAGAGGATACAAAAATGTTTTCTAACCTTGAAACGGGATGCCTGGTTCATGCTGTTTGGCCTCAAAATCTCCCCTCACTGTTTCTCACCCTTGCCTGAACAAACTGAACAGGGCTGACCTATTCGAACACTTGGCGTTCGTGTTGTGAGCCAAGGCTCCCGTTCACTGAACCACTTCTTCTAAAGACACGATTTGAAATACGGACAAATACAATTAGCAGTGGGGATTTGCAATTGTCAATGTTTTGGGTAGACACAGACCGCTTAAAACTGTCAGCTCACAATGAACTTTGGACAGAAAGACACGAGAGTCAACTTAATTGTCTGGCTTTCAGCAGCGTTCAGACGACCAACATATGCGTGGATGAAAGCATAAACCTGTAAGACCAGGTTGGCAAGTTATAGCCCTATTGAGAATAACCCCACCTGATGAGTAGAAATAAAGGAGAACTTCAGTGGTGGAACCTTGTTTCGAAGATGAGTTGGGAGTAAAGAGGTTATCTTGCCAATTTTGAACCGTTCTGGTCGCAGTCAGTTTGAAATAGGGATGTTGAGACGATAGTGCTCAGCCGCACATAGAACGCGGCTGACAAGCTATGTTAAATGCTTCTTTACCGTCCATAAATTTATTCTGAAACGGTCTGATGTAAAATTGTACTAATCGGCTGTACTCCTGTGGCCTTGTAGTGAGTAAGCGACACAGCAACCGCAACAGCTGAATTCAACTAGGCTCCCACTCCGACAGGTGAGTAAACGTGAAGCGTTGATCATAGCCATCTACCGGTTTCCAGGTTGAATGCCTCTAATCACGGAGAAATAGTTACCGAATTTCAAGGCCCCGATCATAAAACTACTTGTACAATAATTTAACTACTAATGGGAGGAAAAGTTACTATTTATGTTGAAGACAAACAGTTATGCTTCTTGACAGACACTGGTTTACATAGTGACTGACTTTGACTCTGTTTGAACATATGCGGCAAGAACAGTATTACGGCAATGCGCACTGGTGACCGTCAGGTTCTAGGCTGAAGTCCTCGTCAACTGTGCCACCGTTTTCAACGATGCAATGATGATAGGTACTTTGTTTCTGGTAACCGTACAGCACACGGTACATCTATGCAGATTATAGCTACGGAGACAAAAAAAAAAGTTGAAATAATCTCACGTTTATCGTGCTCATTCTCGTGTCTACTTTGCATTGTCGTCTTTTTGTTTGGACCAATCTGGTTTGTACACAAATGGGACAAAATCATGGATCTACCGAACAAGACAAATAAGTGAAAATGCCGCTCCGGAATAAGTACACCAGCAGAATCTTGCAGATTGTAAGCATCTTTTCCAACGCATGACCAGGCACTAGCTCATCAAGAACAGTTGAGATTGAAGTGTGTCCAATTTTAATGCGAACGTGGGTCATTGATCAACCACATCAAATGAGAACACAGTGATTTACCAATTCGAAATAACTAGAATAGCTTTCAAATATCTTAGATCCTGATCATGATCATGCACTCACATTAGTAGCATAGATTATAAACTGCTCATTTAACATTAACTGAATTTAACAACATAATATATTTTATTAACGCGTTCTCCCTTCTGGGGATGTCATCTTCCGACCGACCTCAAAGGAGATTGTATGAGCGCATCAACGACATTTGGTTCATATGAAACTCGTTGATAATAGCCTTGATTCGTAATTTGACTGACCTTTGACTCTGTGGTCACATTAAGTAGGATTGTCTCGTCATGTGACAGGAAAGTAGATTTATGCAATGAACCCCTTAGTGTAGCCTAACAACCTGTGCCTCGAATAAAAGCAATGAAGTGAACTATAAGTGTGCTAGCTGGGAATTTTCTTTATGCCTACAGGAATATCATTGTTTGATTACCTGTGCTACATATACCGGCAATTTCAGATTTCTGATGAGTAATTGGAAATTTGGTTAATTTCAGGTTGAAAATCACTCGCAGTGGTCAACACGGTTGCCTCATGAAAGCGTGGACCGGAGTTCTAGTCCCGGCAGTGGCAAGGATATGCACTACTGACGAGCTCTAATGAGAGCGAAACTCGAGTCTAGTGCTTCTTTTTCGAAGGAGGCTAACTGGAAGGCCTGTCTGAATGTGAAAGCTGCGATAAAGCGTGAGTGATACTTCAGATTTGTTTGAGAAGATAGGCTTAAAACATTAAATGTATGTTACCCGGTTAGTATTCACAGCTGCTTTTCTAAATCAGTCTAATGACTAGTTAGCACGACACCGTCAAGGCTTGTAAATCAATTTATCAGAGAGAACAGTTATTGCACGATAAGAAAGGAATGTTTACATCCTATCTAGAAATACAAACAGAAATCGACTGAGTTATACGAATGCTTGCATATTAACCCCATTCTAAGTTGATTGCCATTCCATTGTACCTGATAAGGCACCATTAGAGTGAAATGAGTTACGTTTCAGTGGAGGACTGGTATATGTTAAACTCAAACGGCACAGTGACTCGAAAAAAACCAAGAAACAAATCATAACTTAACTTTGCCTATCACAACAAACTGGGAAATAGTTGTATTCTGGAAATGTAGGATCAAGGAGTCAGTTGGTGGCCGTGCGTGTTATGAGCAGGCATCGTGCCCTTTATTCCCGTCAGGTTTTCTGACCAGAAGCCCTCATTCATGGGCACCAGTTGGCTGCTAGCCGTTGGACTAAAATGCGACAGACTCTGAATGCGCACATCCACGAAGCGCGTGACACCCTGTAGTGATCAGCTGTGCTGCCACACGCACGCGCGTGCGGACGAACAATGGTCACGATAATAGTCTGATGATGACCCCACGCAAGCGTCAACATGCTTAACAAACCCAGCGATTTCATGGGGGGAGGCGAGTGTGAGACCGGCTGACCACAAAAGTACATTTGAAAAGCCAGCTGTTCAACGGGGCGCAGAGAAAGTAGGAGACAGTAAACGTCAATGTTGTTGGTGACCTTCACCGTCACATCGGCTTCGTTGTTCAGCGAGCTATACCCGCATTGTGCGCATCATAAAGACATCAGTGACGTTTCGATAACGAACATGCTGGTCACTGTTCTGACTGACCAACACGTTTACATGTTTTGATGGTTATCAACTCACTAGTACAGTTGGTAACACATTGAAGGTCGACAGCTGAAGTTAAGACATACTAAAGTATGTCAGGGCAGGGCAGTTGGGTGAGTAGACCATGGAGGCGGGGAAACTATGTTGTATCTATAAAAAGCATGCACGATTATTAACTGTTGCAATCATGCTTATAACTGGAGTGTCAACAGTGACTGGAATAGAGAAAACGAAAAAGGACGCATGGCGTTAGCAAGAAGTTAGAGATAAGTAAAAGCTGTTGTTCTGACGGAGCCGGGAATAAAGAACCTATAACGTAAATCCATATGCAACGTGTACATACTATAGCAACCGATAAAGATTGTCATGATCCTCCGTCATAGCGTCATCCTTCGTCGCGAAGTCGACTAAGAAAGTCCACGCTCATTGTCCCATTCACGTTAAGTCGTTATCATATGTATCCACAACTGTCAATATCTTGTTTGTTTTATAGACTTGAGCAAAAATAGACAGGGTAGGTGGTGGCGCTCAGCCAACATACAATACGCCGCTGTCACATAAACTCTGCACTTTCACGGGCGTATATCAACTCAGCAATGCTCTCCCCACAGCGAATAAACACTGTTTACTGTTTCTACCGTAGTCTCGGTGTACATTGTTCATGTGACCTGTGATGAACACCCGGTCATTCAGTCAATCGCTATTTCCTACTCGTTTAGAATAACTCTAAATCCTCTAATACGTCTAAACTACTTCCAGTGTTTCACACATTTCAAAACTACCAGTGGTTTTGTATGTGGATCACTTGTTTTTGCTGTAAGTCTTTTATCTCTAATCCTTGATGGAGGTGATTAAGGATAGCCAACTTACTCACCCCAGTTTAGGAGATAGTAACATGTATATTTCCTGAACTACCATCATCTGGTTTCGTGGGCATATTTGTGTCAGTTACTCAACTTCCCGAAGTAAAATCTTGACTCGGTAGTTCGCCTTGCACATTCTAAACAACTCAGTTGTTTTGGTCTTTGTCGATCAGAATTCTGAATTCGATCGGAGTGCAATTCATGCCATACTTATGGAGCTACAAGTATACTGCTGTATGATCCACTCGACGGAAGGCATTAGAAAAAATCTAGAAAGCCAATATCAAGTCAAATGGGTCATTAAAGTCATTGACATGGGACAGATCACACTCTATTGGAGAGGGGTGAGAATGTTGGTGAATGTGTGAAACTGTTACTCGTAGCTGCAAGTAAATTGTCAGCGCCTACATAATCCTCTTTCAGATTCATGACAATTATCAGACAATAACACAAGCGGAATTAAATAGTTACGTAACTGATCATCGGTCAATTTGTTCAGAACCTTTGAAACGACCGGTAATACTGTGATCAGTCTATAGTTAATGCCCTCTGTAGAAATGGGCCACACAGTGGATACGTGTTAGGCTTTTGGAAGCTTACCATACCAGACAGATTGCTTAAACAATTTACACAGTGATCTAAACAACTCCTTAATGCTAGAGGAGAAACGAGATCGGGATCTAGGAGCTTGTTGTTACAGACTGTTGATGGCCTTTAGAAGACTGTACGATGTAAACAAATGTCTAACTTGAAAAGACGAGCTGGTAGTGGTATATCGCACGTTCTTTGTTCGAACAGATTTTGATGCATCTTATCAAGTACACGGTGCAGAATTGAAAGTTATGGGTGACGATTTTACGTATATTTTGTAGTTTTCATTTCTGCAGTATGTACTTCATGAGATGCAGCGAAATCAGTTCGAACAAAGATCCTGTAATATATCACTACTTGCTTGTCTTTTCAAGTTCATTTCGGGGAAAGCTTGTTTCAGATAAATGTTTAAGATGAGCTATATTGCTGGTGCACAGTGTAAATGCTGAATCAGTGGGGTTAACAGCAAACACATTCAAATGTTCAGCATCGATAAGATTGATAACTTTATTTGAACAGGGTCTTGCCGCTTGTGTACGACGCGAGTACGGGGAAAACGAGACTAGCTTTGGTTGTTTAAAACTGCTCTGCTACAAGGGTTCGTTAGATAGGTATTAAACCTTTTGGTCAGGGATAGCTGACAGTGACTTTAATCGGTTTTCACAGCTATGGATGCTCGACTACGAACTAGGCAGTACTCAATGTAAGTACGTATGCATATTTTGTCAGTTCCCTCCGGCTAATATGTATACCAAATTAATCGTTCTATGTGCGGTGTCGAAACGGGTTTTACTGCCTGAGTAGCTTACTTTGCAAACTAGTACATACAGACCGCTAACTTTAATAATCAGGTACACGTTGAATTGAAAACGGTCACCGAGTGATTGCCGGACTGCGGTGTTGAGTCAAGAGATTGATAATCTCTCAAATCAGGGATAAAATCTGTTTTTTAAAGGTGTTCTGGAAAGTTGTCAATACTTCAAATATGAGTCTATGATCACTACGGCCAAGATGGACGTTGCGT
>LOND01002254.1:57161-68506 GCA_014220965.1 Paragonimus kellicotti | reverse complement strand
GTATACCGAAGGATGCCATTTTGATCAGAAGACGTCTATGAGTCACGCTACCAAGAGCCTTTCGCATATCTGAAAGTATGATAATAATTGCATTCCCTGAATCAGCAGATTTTGTGACATGGTTGAGAAATTCCGGCTGGCACGTCATGCGCGAACGTTTGTTGAGGAACCCATGCTAGGAGTGGTTTATAATGGTTTTTTTTTGATAATAAGAATTTAACCATGCGACATTTTATTATCCGCCCCAAACATCCGAGAACAAATTGAAGTATGGTTAATGGGACGATAATTGTTGATATCTTGTCGCGAGCCACTTTTATAGCGGGGGATTATTATAGAATTTTTCCATTGGGAAGGGAAGGAGCCTAATGTTAAAGAAAGTATATAAATATTAAGCAAAAGTAGAGGAATGTCTTCCCCTCCGTGTTTGAGAGCAACAGGGTGAATACCATCAGGATCAGGAATATAAGAAGGTTTGATAATGGCTAACTGAGAGCGTATTTTCACTGCATCAACAGGAACATGACTTAGGAACATACTTGTGTTAACAGGGAGAGGTGGGGCAATATATTTCCTTCAATGTTGAAGGAAGCAGCAAAATAGGAATTAAAGGTCTCACAGATTGTAACAGGATCATCTATGGAAGTTTTGTTCTCTAGTGTTACTACTGAGATAATGGGGTCTCTCTTATAGTTCCTGCGTCTCAACAACTGCATCAACTCCGAGCTCTTCTTTTTGCCGTTAAGCGCTTGTTTTTCCTCATTTAGGTGGAGCATTTTGGTTCTATATTCTATCGTGTTAAACATTTTGTGCATCTGCATAATAAGGGAGAAATCTTGTTTTTCGGTGCCGTGATTTGAGACTTTTGAGCTTATCTTGCTCCTTTGGAGTGAGAATCCTGCATTTACCGCACACATTACGGCGTTTTGATCTTTCCGGGGCTAAGATGTTCATGCAAAACCTGAAGTTTCATTAAATACTTCGGTTGCAGCACTAGGGTCAGAGGTCAGAAAGAATGTGTTCCACTCAAGGATCTCAACAGAGTGGTGAACATGTTCCAGTCGATGAATTTAATTTGGCGATAATATATGATTTTCGACATTTTACAGCTTTCAGGTCAAACATGAAATTGAATTGACCACATTGTGATCACTTCCTGGAAACTGTTCTAGGACAGACACAGTAGCAGAGGAGATGCCTGTTGTAAAAATGAGATCCAAAGTGTGGTTCAGTCTGGTAGGTGATGAGCAATTAGCTACAGTCCAGTCTATAACCAACGGCCGCAACCAACTTGAGAAAGAAAACGAGCGTGAGATGGGCTCAAGGTTGTTCAGCATCAAGCTCCAAACGCTCCAAGCCAGGGTTATGCAGAACCTTCGAGCACGTTAACTTTTAACGATCGCGAATAGTGTTTAATTAAACAAAGGATGGAAATCACGGCAACTTTCGTACAATCCAGAGTCTGTAGAAAGACACAAATGAACGACGGCTACAAGTGCATTGAGAGATAAAGAGACGACGCTGTGATTAGCACAACACAAAGTCACGCTAACGACACGTGATTGGTATGTAACCAGAGCTTTTAAAGTCACTCAAACAAGTCAGTCGCGTAGATCACACTGAGTAATACGTAAGAAGGCCACCTAGAATGGAGCATCGAAGAAGTGAAAAACAGCGAATGGTTCACAACGACTGGACAACGGCTACCGTATTGTTGAAAACTAACTATGCGTGAGACGGCCTTGAAGAATGTGTAATGGAACCAACAAATGAATCGACGATGTTACAAAACAATCTACAGTAACTGTTAACGATAAATTCCACCACACTAAGTCCGTTATATGTTGGAAGAACGTTCTTCTTGAATAACAGAAATTTCAGCGAATTCAGTTCCTCCGGCGTACTAAAATGGACTGTTGCCACAGTTAACTCCCGGTAACAACGACCACGTGCAAGCAGAAGCCAAGGCGCGCGAGGACGAAGTGTGTATTGCTTCGAACAATCGACAAGTAATTCCTATGTACAATGAACCCAACAGGTATGAAGAAGTAGTGTGCAATAAGAGAGCAAAAATGTAACAGACTGTAAAAAAGGAATTACAGGTGAGTCGTTGGGAAAAAGAAAAGCATTCGGAATCAGTTGTACGACTGAAGAAAGTGGCACCGAGTTTGGATTAGATATCTCGTAGCATGCATACACAAGATCGTGTGTACAGAGCAGACGAGTGACTGAACGTGGTTGAAGCCGGGATATTTTAAGAAACCACATGATATTTCATAATTACAAACGACCTAACTCACGTGTAGCATTTGACGAAGGCAGTCATCTAGGGCATTTTGTGAGCTGTTGTGAGGTTTAGTTTATCTTCCAACTGGTTCTGTCTGGTATGTTAAAACTACAAAGATTTAGTCAACTTCAATTCCCGTCTCGCCGAGTTTAGACAAAAGGGACTCTTTCCATTGTGACGTAATTCTCTAGCCGTATATTTTGTCACTCCTAACTGATCTCTGTTGCGGATCAGAGAATGTCGTTGTCATCAATCCTCTGGTACTACGAACGCTCAACATGGGCAAGTTAGCAGCAAGTGGAACACTCTACCTACCCGAACATGATCGCTGCTTCCCGCAGGTTCTTCAGAAAATGCGACTGACTGAGCTTACTGGCTGCCTTCCGTTAGAGGAGTAAAAATCCCTCATTTTTCAATCCAAGGCTCTCTCTCGCCTAATCTAAGTAAATTATATTCAGCAGGGAGCCACTCATGATTTACCTATAATTTCAGCATCCTAGATGTGTATTAAAAGGTCGTGTCTTGAAAGTTTTGATTGATCATTAGACGCCCGTGTACGCGCTCGTCATTGCCAGATAAACAGTCCCCAGCGAAGTGCGCCGTAATCAGTTAGTCGATCAGTTCACGGAAAGCCCTTATCTGATTTATGGATTGGTCACTGTCATCGTAGACGTTCTACACAGAATAACATCTGTGCTGTTTCATTTTGATCTGATATCGGTTAGTAGAAACTGGTACAAGGAAACATTATCGTGTATCTTTCCCATTTCTTCTGTTTATATGGTACCCCTCCCTGATTCTCAGTCCAGTACCATGCGTAATGTATCTTCATCGAATCACTAAATAGTTATGTTGTTGATTCATCGCAATCCTTCAGCGGACTTCCTACATTTTCTGATGTAACCTAGAATGTGCGCTACTTTCGAACCAATTTCTCAACGTTACATTCGGCGCTGTATATGTCGGGGTGTGCACATTTGAGATGGATCTGGTCCTAAATGCTAACCATTGTGCCACAGAGCAACGTGCTCAGTTTCTTACATCAAACTCCCGATTCTTACGTATTCAGTTGAATATTGTTCGTTCACTTTTACCCTACAACAAGAAGACTTCCTTACACACGTGTGCAGATCATTTTAAATGCCGGCCCATCGCTGTTCTCATATTAGATACTGCCGGTAAGACAATTGCCAGCAGTCTTCCTCACCTTTGTGCGGCAGATGACAAAGTGGCACATGTTTGTACCACAACTGGAGGCGTTCACATCCCAGTGGACCTGTTATGTGACTTGACGGGCATGTTCGGTTGTGGAAATATGAAAACAGCTGTATATCGTCCCAACTTGGAATGGTAGGGTAGAACGACATTTTGGAAAAATAGACGGAATAACTTCCTTTTGCCACGTTGAATTCTAGAAAAATGCCGGAAGTGGTGCCCAGAATTGCCTAACGGAACAAGTTAGTTGATGAACCCTAAAGTTGCTCAGCGAAATTTTTAACTATCACTTCTCTCACTTGACCCATTAAGCTGCGCTTGAGACAGTCGGAGATACAAAGAATGTTTTCGGTCAACCTCCACGCTGAAACATGCATTAATCGGTCGTATTCAGCGCGAATGGTTACACGCACGCTTGTGGTTATTCGGTGGTTCAATAAAACGGTCATTGCGGCCTACATTTTTGGCAGTAATGCGAGTAATACCACGGTAAGGTAAGTGTTGGAACTGTTGAAGCTCGTCTGGCACGCCGGCCGTCTTTTGTTAGGTATGATGTGGAGCGTTGAATCCACTGAGGTATGTTTGGTTCGTTTGCAGAAAGCCGATCCGCAATTTGCTTCTATTTGCTTTTGCTGTGTGTAGTAAAAGGTCATGATGAATTTTATACCATCACTGCATATAAACTGTTTACTTACTTGAATTTTTAAATAACATCGTTAGTCGGTTATAACTTCCTTCTTGGTGTGATATTCCAATGAGTCAATCACAAGTGACAGCGCACAAAATATCCAAATATCCAATCTACGCACAATAACGTCTACCCCACAAATCAACGAAAAGTCACACATCAACGAGAAACGTGTACTAACACAACACAGGTTCCGGAGGGGATTCGATTCACATCGTGTCCTTGTCCATATATATAGGGGGTCCCACAGTCCGGAAACAAACCACCAATCAAAAGTGGCCTCACGTTCACTGACCGCTGACCTCGGGCTCTGGTTGGTCATCTTCCTCAGCCCGGTGCACGGACGCGACCAGCCCGCCTGTTCGAGGACCTGAAAGGAAGCGGAAGGGAGTATATGTGGCTAAACAAACCGGCAGCACACTGCACATAAACTGTGTGATTACTTCGTTTTTATAAATATGGTTGCTTATGGATTAAACTACCTTCTTGGCATGGCTTAACAGCTTTAGACGTTCATCTGCGTCCGATAGTTTCAATGAGCTTATTTCCCGTTGACTCCATTTCGAACGCTTTTGCCGGATATTTTGTACATCCCTCTGATTCATATCCAAGGTGAGATAGTATCTTCATTCTGATTTTACTAAAAAGTACCGTATAAATTCCAATCCTTTCGATCGAATTTTCTGACGTTTTTTGGACTTGGAAGATAGTCCCGTCAACCCGACCGTCTGAATAAGCGTTATTGGAATTGTCGAATACGCGTTACTGAGTGAATTACCCTAAATCGCCAGGAGCGATTTAACAGTACTTGAATTACAAGATTTCAAGGCATTGCTGAATTCGGATCTTCCGAATTATTCAATCGCGTGCATCCATTGTGTATACAATGCACGGTCGACGAAAGCCCAAAAGAATCCAGACTGGAGAACCTATCGTATCTGATGGTGTTACTAATGTCAACACGGCCGGCCCCTCGCGCTGTAGTCTCGGGAATGTCCTCCACGCTTCGAAGTTTCCAGAACTGGATGGTCATCTGTCGAATATGCGGCTGCTGATGGAACTTGTGCTGCCCCTCTATTTTGGGTCCTGAACCAAACTTTTAGACTAATGAACTGTCAGTCACTTCAGGATGCTCGTCACTTTAGTATTGACGATTCACCTTCTCATTCTTAGGTTTCTAAGGATCAGGCTAGGATTGATGATATTTGTGCTGTTTCTTATACTCACGGTATGTTTGGAGCTCCGGAAGCTATGAGGGAATCTGGCCCAAGAGAAGAGCTATTAGAGGAGGTAGAAGGGATTCATGAAGCCTGTGTTCCACCAGAATACTCCACTCTGTCAGTTCTCGAGGCGAAGCTGAGACAAGCAAACTTTTTAATTGCCGAAGAGGCTAATAAGCTGGGTGGAAGAAGGCTTGAGCTACAGCGGAGATTGCTGGATGCCCACAAACACCCCGAACGAGAAGTTGTTTTAGTAAAACCAAAGGAACGCGACGAGGTAGGGACATCCCAATCTCCAGTCCAGTCCGGTCAAGTGGAGTAACGTTGTCAGGACGCTGGAAGAGTCTCTGAAGTCACTTATTCTGGGTGTAGGTCTGCCTAAGCTTGAAGTCGAACCATTCGATGGATCGCCACGAGGCTTTCATGGGTTTCTTAGAAATTTCGAAAATAATGTAGCAAATAGGTTGAATGATGACAACCAGAAGCTTTCATATTTGATTTATTATTGCCGTGGTAGAGCGAAGGAATCCATTGAGCATTGTGTGCTTTTACCTGGGTCGTCAGGATATAAAGAAGCTATAGACATACTCACAAGTCAGTTTGGTCGCCCACATCAGATCGTTCAGTCTGTAACGCATGAACTGTTTGGTGGTCCTAAGTTAGGTATTTCTGACTTGATGGCCTCAGGCGTTTAGCCACCCAAATGCGAGCGTGTAGTATCACACTGTCCCAATTGGGTAAGTCAGGGGAGTTGAATGGATCTACTAATTTGATCCGGTTGGTTGAACGATTGCCCAGAGGCCTACAGGAAAGATGGGCTGATCTGGCTGACAACATAATGACTTCTAGAAGGGAGCCCACCTACGCCGATTTATTAACCTTCATTGAGAAAAGAATATCTGTAGCTAGTAGTGAATATGGTCAAATGGTTAGGCAAATGAAGAGGTTGTACAATGTGGTGCAACTTCTACTAGTCCAAAAGGTTTTCTTCTGGGCTTTGTACCTGTTCGGTTAGTGAGCCGAACGTGTTCCATTGAAACGTATGCATTTGTGGAACGATGGTTTGGGTACCAACTTAGTAGAAAAAAATGTTGCTAGCAAGTTCCATTTGCCCAGCCATTCCGGTCGAATTTCCGTTTGCACTCTGTATGGTATTCGTATGGTGCCGTGTCATCGCGTGGCATTTGAAATCCAGTCTCTGGACAAGACCAATGCCATTTCTGTAGAGTCAGCTTATACTGTTGATAAGTTGCCGGTTGCGCAGGTCGACAGGCCATCCCCGGTGGAGCCGCAACAGTGGGCTCACCTGGCGGGAATTGACTTCACTGGTATCTTAGACAAAGGTGTAGGGGTTCTTATTGGGTGTGATGTTCCCGAGGCTCATTGGGTATTGGAACAAAGAATAGGAACCAGAAGGGAACCGTACGCTGTTAGAACAGTCCTTGGGTGGAGCCTCAGAGGTGCAATTCGTGCTATACCTGGAGTGCCCAAGTGTGTAAACCACGTGGGTGCTCGATTGGTGTTTATCGAAGAGGGGTTTCAAAGAATGTTTGATTTGGGATTCGTTGAGCGAGAAATCCTTAAAAAAGAGCCCTGTCAATCCAGGATGACAAAGCCTTGGTCAAATCAGATGCTTCTTTATCTTTTCCGGAAGGTCATCACAAAATGGGTTTTTCCATTGCGGACGGGGACAAAACAACTACCTAACAATCATACGATGTGTTAGCGACGTCTGTACGCAGTTAAACGAAGGCTACTCAGTGGTATCTCATTAAAATGAAATATGCAGCCGTTATATCCAGCCACATCAGCAAGGGCTATATAAGAAAGGTTGTTTCTCAAAACGTTGATTATGCCAGACGGTGGTATCTACCACATCATCCGGTACTTAACCCGAATAAACCGGATAAGGTGAGAATAGAGTTTGACTGCTCTGCGCTTACCGAAGACTGTTGCAAGGACCTGATTCAATCAACAATCTTGTTGGAGTGCTGCTCCATTTTTGTAAGCGTGTGATACCCACTCTGTACATCGATGACTCCCTCCGTCAAACAAGGTGCTGACTGGAATGAGTCCTGACCTGGAAGGTCTGCATATAAAGGTGGGGGGGGGGGGGGGGCGGGTAGTGGGGGGGCGTGGGACGGGGAGCGAGGAAGGGAGGCGGAGCGGCGGGGAGGGAGAAGGGCGGAGGGGGGAGAGAGCGGGGGGGGAGGCGGGGTGGGGGGGTATCTGCAGGGGGGTGAGGGGGGGGGGAGGGGGAAGGGGGGGGGGGGGGGGGGCGATTTTTCAGTCGTTGGGTATCGTCTTTTTTTCTATTAAAAGGATAGTAAAAATCATGCCGTTTACTGATTTCCTAGTTGTTTCGACAATGTCAGTCAATGAGCTATATAAATAAAAAAGGTTTCTTCTCAGGGCGTTAATTATGCCAGAGGGTGGGATCTACCACAATATCCAGTACTTAACTCGAACAAGCCGGACAAGGTGCGAATAGAGTTTGACTGCTCTGCAGCTTATCGAAGACTGTCTCTTAACCACGTTCTGTTGCAAGGACCTGATTCAATCAACAATCTTGTTGGAGTACTGCTCCATTTTTGTAAGCGTGTGATACCCACTCTGTACATCGATGACTCCCTCCGTCAAACAAGGTGCTGACTGGAATGAGTCCTGACCCCAAGGCGCCGAAAGTTCTCTTCCAGTGTGGGGGCAGTAATCTCAACTCCAGAACAAAGACGAGGCTGGACAAGCAAATCCATCTCCTTTTTACTGTGAGCATTTCCCTCCATTATCCGGAGTGACTGTAAATCCCAACCGCAGATCCAAAACGCCTGAACATGAGCGCTACTAGTAACCAAATTTCTAACGTGTATACCCCGTCAAGTGTACCACCAACGGACTATATAACTGACACAAATGTCCGCCAACCCAGTCCTTTTTAGTGCACCCTTCGGCATTTCATCCACCACCACCTGGCCCCCTCCCCATATCCCACTCAATCATCCTACCATGATGACCCTGTTCCAGCACTTTCTGTCGTGGAGTCAAATCTTTGCGACATCCGCTCGAACATGAGTGGGAAATTGGTACATCCCCTAGACCGGACCTCTCCGTATGATAACTTGCAACCCACTGCCCCATCTGTCATGCAGTTTTTTGGCAGTTTAAGTGTTGTGCCTTTCAGAAAAATTTCCATCAATTTATTACCCAAAAACGTTAGATCATTGGTAAGTAAGATGCACATCTTTAAATCTTTTGTTTTTCGTCTAATCCCTATATCATTCTCGTCACTGAGACGTGGTGCTCTCCTGATACACCAGACATGCATGTAAGCATCTTGGGATATCATATGTTTCGTAGGGATCGTCTCACAGGACGAGGAGGTGGATGCATTATTTACCTAAAAGAGCAATTTTCCGCAGTTACACTTGACGAGCCTGGTCTTCATACAATCGAGGACTCGTTGTGGTTAGTGGTCTCTATAGGTCCTCGCGACCTACTCATAGGATGCATTTACCAACCACCTAATGCAAATAGCAATGATTTGGTTGACCTCGTAGAGGTGATAAATCAAGTATCAAACATGTCTTGCGAACACAAACTAATAGGTGGTGACTTCAACATGCCTAATATCTCCTGGACTTCATTCTCAGCCCTGCAAAGCAAGCTGAATTTCTTTCATGCATTCAACTGAATGGATGGAACCAACATGTCACAACGCCCACCAGACAGAGGCATATTTTGGATCTCATATTCACCATAGGTATCTCGTCTATGGATATATCCGGAACAATTCCCAGGAAGTGATCATAACACAGTCAAGTGTCAGTTTACTTAATACAGTTACCAAACCGACAGTTGTATGCTATCGCCCGATCAAATACATTGATTGGAGTACCTTCTTCTCTCTACTAAGATCCTTAAATTGGAACACGTTCTTTCTTACATCTGACCCAAAAGTAGCAACGGAGAATTTATCAAACATTTCACATTTTGTATCGACGTTATGGCTCCATAAATTCAAAACGCGTTGATTCGTATGTACAAGATAAAATCCTTACTGCAGAAGGACTGACAGACTTAAAATACTTAAGTCGATGCACAGAAGAACACTAGATTTCTCCCTAGTAATGCAAATGAGCAGCATGTTTCAATACATAGAACATAAAACTCAACTGCGTTATATGAACGAAGAAAAGCTAGCGCTTGGTAGTGGGCAGAGAAGCATGAAACTAATGCAACTGATGAGACGGAGAAATTCCTTGAGGGACCCTTCTATAAAAGTTATAACTCTCCAAGATAAAACGGTTGTCGACGACCCTACTGAAATATGTGAAATCTTCAACTCACATTTTGCTGCTGCGTTTAGCGTGGAAAACACAGTATTACCCGTTAACTCCGTTGAAAACAATTAAAGTTCTTTGTAATGTATCAATCAACGTTAGAAGTATCCGCTCACAATCCGCTACTATTAAACCCACAATCCATCCTGGACCTGATGGTATTCCACCAGTGCTATCAAGCAAGGGGGTGAGGATATACCGATCCTTTTACTAAATTTGTTCACACTATCACTTTTATCAAGCACATTCCCTCCCCAGTGGAAAAAGTCAATCATTATACCCCGCTACAAAAGTGGTTCAAGGCAGGACGTTAGTAACTATCGTCCCATCAACCATACATCAATCTGTTCAAGAATGTTTGAAAGGATAATAAAAGTGCCCATTGTCGAGTTCCTAAGGTCAGAAAACCTTCTAAACCCTTCGCAGCACGGTTTCCTTAGTAAGCGATCTTGCATGACATGTCAGTTGGAATTCATAAACCATATATCGATGGCCGCCGACGCAGGAAATGCAGTGATCGTCATACTCCTAGACATGCAAAAGGCTTTTGATCGTGTGCCCCATAAGCGGCTGTTGATGAAAATAGCATCTCTTGGCATACAAGACCCCTTGTACAGCTGGATTTCATCATATCTTGAAGGCCGAACCCAAACAGTCAGGATAGGAGAGCACTGCTCAACACCAAAACCAGTGACTAGTGGGGTGATTCAAGGGAGTGTTCTGGGACCATTGCTTCCTCACGTATATAAATTGTGTATGCAATGTTCACTTAAACATGGTTGAAATCTTCTGTTTGCTGACGATATCAAAATTGTATACACATTTCGACAGCCTGTCAACCTCGACTTCTGTCTACAAAATATACGACACGATCTAGCATCATTGGAGTCGTGGTGCAAAACATGGCTCATGACGTTCTCGGCGAACAAATCGAACGTTGTCACTTATGGTTGTCAAATACCCAATGGGTCTGTCTCACTAGATGGTCATCATATTGACACCGCCACAACCGTTCGAGATCTAGGAATATGGTATTCAAACTCCTTCAATTTCTCCGAACAAGTACGCTTTCAGGTAGCAAAAACTAAAAGGACAATAGGCTGTATCAAAAGGACATTCGGCCTACCGGATGCGAAGCTGGCTCTTTACAAATGTGTGCTCGACCTCAACTCGAGTATTGCACCTTCATTTACTGTCACCTACGCAAATCTGATAGGCTTGTTTTAGAAAATCTCCAACGATCATTCACCAAAAGCCTGCTAGGATATTCATCCTCACTTACCTATAGTGAACGCTGTCGATCAGTTGGTATTGATCCACTTTGGTTACGAAGACTGAAGTTAAATCTTACACTTCTGTATAAACTGATACACTCGGACGCCATCACTACAGCGTTCGCCGTTCATTTTCAAAACAGCTCCCCATATGTCCTAAGGAAACGAAGGTTCCACTTTGCCAGCCCTGTTAGCTCGGAAAAAGATACGCGCCAACTTCTTTATTGTAAAATATTCCTATATTTGGAATAGGCTTTTGTGCTGTTTTTATCCAGTGGGCTATGCTGACCAGTATTTTGATACCTGGAGGTTCAACCAAGGCTT
>LOND01002254.1:38565-57061 GCA_014220965.1 Paragonimus kellicotti | reverse complement strand
CCTTCGAAAGATCTAAAATCAATATTTCAACCGAAACTACTTTCATGGATAACATCAGTGTATCTCAACGTTCGAACACCAGGATTTCACTTACTGGCCGTTGCTTAGTTGTTCAATGGCCGCTTAGCAATCGATTGATCCCTCATCTTGCGGACGTGTCCTTGCTGACGAAGCTGATCTGCATCATCATGAATTCAAGCGTGTCGGTGCCAATCGCCGAAGTACTTCATTGTTTGGAACAAAGTCTGGCCACCGTCAACCTTACCTGTACATCGACGACTCCCTTCGTCAAACAAGGTGTTGACTGGAATAAGCTCTGACCCTAAGGCGCCGAAAGTTCTCCAGAGTGTTGGGGGCAGTATCTCAAATTTCCAGAACAAAGACAAGGCTGGACAAGCAAATCCATCTCCTTTTTACTGTGGCATTTCCCTCCATTATCCGGAGTGACTGTAAATCCCAACCGCAGATCCAAAACGCCTGAACATGAGCGCTACTAGTAACCAAATTTCTAACGTGTATACCCCGTCAGTTGTACCACCAACGGACCATATAACTGACACAAATGTCCGCCAACCCAGTCCTTTTAGTGCACCCTTCGGCATTTCATCCACCACCACCTGGCCCCCTCCCCATATCCCACTCAATCATCCTACCATGATGACCCTGTTCCAGCACTTTCTGTCGTGGAGTCAAATCTTTGCGACATCCGCTCGAACATGAGTGGGAAATTGGTACATCCCCAGACCGGACCTCTCCGTATGATAACTTGCAACCCACTGCCCCATCTGTCATGCAGTTTTTTAGCAGTTTAAGTGTTGTGCCTTACAGAAAAATTCCATTAATTTATTACTCATAAACGTTAGATCATTGGTAAGTAAGATGCACATCTTTAGATCTTTTGTTTTTTGTCTAATCCCCATATCATTCTCGTCACTGAGACGTGGTGCTCTCCTGATACACCAGACACGCATGTAAGCATCATGGGATATCATATGTTTCGTAGGGATCGTCTCACAGGACGAGGAGGTGGATGCATTATTTACCTAAAAGAGCAATTTTCCGCAGTTACACTTGACGAGCCTGGTCTTCATAAAATCGAGGACTCGTTGTGGTTAATGGTCTCTATAGGTCCTCGCGACCTACTCATAGGATGCATTTACCAACCACCTAATGCAAATAGCAATGATTTGGTTGACCTCGTAGAGGTGATAAATCAAGTATCAAACATGTCTTGCGAACACAAACTAATAGGTGGTGACTTCAACATGCCTAATATCTCCTGGACTTCATTCTCAGCTCCTGCAAAGCAAGCTGAATTTCTTTCATGCATTCAACTGAATGGATGGAACCAACATGTCATAACGCCCACCAGACAGAGGCATATTTTGGATCTCATATTCACCATAGGTATCTCGTCTGTAGGTATATCCCTGGAACAATTCCCAGGAAGTGACCATAACATAGTCAAGTGTCAGTTTGACTTTAATACAGTTACCAAACCGACAGTTGTATTCTATCGTCCGATCAAATACATTGATTGGAGTACCTTCTTCTCTCTACTAAGATCCTTAAATTGGAACACGTTCTTTCTTACATCTGACCCAAAAGTAGCAACGGAGAAATTTATCAAACATTTCACATTTTGTATCGACGTTATGGCTCCATAAAATTCAAAACGCGTTGATTCGTATGTACAAGATAAAATCCTTACTGCAGAAGAGACTGACAGACTTAAAATACTTTAAGTCGATGCACAGAAGAACATTAGATTTCTCCCTAGTAATGCAAATGAGCAGCATGTTTCAATACATAGAACATAAAACTCAACTGCGTTATATGAACGAAGAAAAGCTAGCGCTTGGTAGTGGGCAGAGAAGCATGAAACTAATGCAACTGATGAGACGGAGAAATTCCTTGAGGGACCCTTCTATAAAAGTTATAACTCTCCAAGATAAAACGGTTGTCGACGACCCTACTGAAATATGTGAAATCTTCAACTCACATTTTGCTGCTGCGTTTAGCGTGGAAAACACAGTATTACCCGTTACTCCGTTGAAAACAACTAAAGTTCTGTGTAATGTATCGATCGACGTTAGAAGTATCCGCTCACAATTAGCTACTATTAAACCCACAATCCATCCTGGACCTGATGGTATCCCACCAGTCGCTATCAAGCAAGGGGGTGAGGATATACCGATCCTTTTACTAAATTTGTTCACACTATCACTTTTATCAAGCACATTCCTCCCCAGTGGAAAAAGTCAATCATTATACCCCGCTACAAAAGTGGTTCAAGGCAGGACGTTAGTAACTATCGTCCCATCAACCACACATCAATCTGTTCAAGAATGTTTGAAAGGATAATAAAAGTGCCCATTGTCGAGTTCCTAAGGTCAGAAAACCTTCTAAACCTTTCGCAGCACGGTTTCCTTAGTAAGCGATCTTGCATGACATGTCAGTTGGAATTCATAAACCATATATCGATGGCCGCCGACGCAGGAAATGCAGTGATCGTCATACTCCTAGACATGCAAAAGGCTTTTGATCGTGTGCCCCATAAGCGGCTGTTGATGAAAATAGCATCTCTTGGCATACAAGACCCCTTGTACAGCTGGATTTCATCATATCTTGAAGGCCGAACCCAAACAGTCAGGATAGGAGAGCACTGCTCAACACCAAAACCAGTGACTAGTGGGGTGATTCAAGGGAGTGTTCTGGGACCATTATTTTGATACCTGGAGGTTCAACCAAGGCTTCGATTGAGGGCCCTAATTGTTTCCCCGTATACGTCTGGTGGTCTTAACAGTGTCAGAAGTCAATATAAACCCTGATTACACAAAATAGACGGAATGCCACACTGCATCGATCGTCGCGGAGAACAGACAGTGTCACCTTACCTCCTGTTTGCCACAGCGTGGATAAGTAAAAATACGATACGACAAAACCTTTCCACCTGGTCTGCCCTATTCACCCGTTCGGCACAACTCCCAGAGCAAACAACACTCACTCGCATATCATAGCACGACGACCAGCCTGAGACTCTGTCGGGGACGCAAGGCTGTCTCCGTTGGGATACGGAAGTGTTTTAACGCTGTTGGATCGAGGTAGCTCCACAGGACAGCCAGTAGGCCGAACCACATAGGTTAATGTGGAACTGAGCCGCTGTGACATCGACGTAGCAGACTTTAGTGAGACAAGGCCGGAAGACTGAGGTAAGCTCCGGCTACCAGGTGCTGGGCAAACCCTTTACTGGATAGGCTACCTGACAGACGGTGCTCGGGAGCATGGTGTCTGTTTCGCAGTCTCCGATGGTAACTGATTTGCTGATCGGCGAACGACACACCATCGGCCCCGGACTCTTATCCATGTGTCTGCAACTCAACCGAGGCAAGCGTGGCACATTTGTTAGCGTTTCTGGCCCAGCTATGTGATATACTGTTGCTACAAAGGGCCAGTTCTACGGTGGGCTGTCCATCACGATCCGATCGGTAACGGATGGGTGACCAACCGTCCGTTCTAGATGACTTGAACGTTTGAGTTGGGCCTGATTGAACAGCCTGACCGGAAGTCTTCGAACCCTACAACATTGGTTCAGCCAACGACAACGGTAGTCGTTTGTTCCATTTGTGCGCCACTCTCCAGCATACCCTCAAAAACAACCGATTCCAGATGGATGTCAGCGAAATGACGACGTGGACTCGCCCACAAAGCGGTCACCACCACTTGCTCAATTGCGCGATCGTACGGCAGCTCAACATCCGCGAAGCGAGCATAAGGCAAGCGATGCGCGACGCCAAATGTGGCACAAATCATAAGCTGAAGGGGCTCGCATCGTTTATCCGTGTACGCAAGTCTGTTTAATGCAGATCCTCCGGAAAACGGTAGAGATTGTATGTCACACGAACGGAGAACTATGAGACGAGGACTACTTGTCAACGTGCAGTCGACGTTCGCCTGGAAGACGCTCCTGCGTCCACCATCTCCGAGATCATGTGGCAACAACTAAGGCAACACTTTACGGCAGCATCCACTGAGACGATCGGCATCCAACACCGGAAGCGTCCGGACTGGTTCTAAGACAACAACTCGGCCATTCTCAACTTCGTGTTGGTATATTTTCCAAACTTATCATTTATATTGCAAACGTTCCATCATAAAGTGAGGTGACAATCGGTGCGTAAGTGTTTCAACGTATAGTTTTCGAGCGTGGAGGTTGGTGAAGTTCGATGGATGCCTGCTCTTATATAGCAGAGTGAGTTGACCTTCTGACCTGAGTTCTGGTTGGTCGCTTTCTGTTGTTCATGACCTTTGACCTGACACACCATTGGTCGATTCTTGTTGCACTTAAACCGCGATCCTATGTCCGATTATTCATTTCCTGCAGTCCTTCAGTCTTTGATCTGGAGTCCGATTGGCTGCTCCTTGTTCACTGTCGCAGTTCGATCTCGAATCTGATTGGTTGGTCCTTTGTAATTTGAGTGAGTGAATCATTTGCTTGTTTTAGAATCCTGTCACACCCAGGAATACGTGCATCACTGAGACTGACTCGGATCGATTCGTCTGGCCTAACATGAATCGGGACGTGCGGCATTGGGCCCGTTGCTGCCTTGCATGCCAACGTTCCAAGGTCAACCGACACACGAGCAGCCCGCTGGGAACATTTCCAACTCCCGACGATCGTTTTGAACATGTTCACCTGGAGCTTGTTGAGTCTTCCTCACCCTCCTGAGGCCACACTCACCTTATCAAATCTATCTACTGGTTAACTCGCTGGTAGGAAACCATACCGCTGCCATACCCATCAGCGGTATCTGTCGCCTAAGCTTTTCGTCAAGCATTGGATCGCACATTCCGGTTGTTCCTGGGCGACGATAACCAATCGCGGCACACAATTCAAATCAGTTTTATGTTAGGTGTACACCGAGTACGCATCTCGGCATACCACCCACAATCAAATGGACTCGTAGAGCGTTTCCATCGTCAGCTCAAAGCTTCATTACGTGCTCACGAGCGGACGGATTGGACAGAAGCTTTACCGCTAGTTCTACTTGGTATTCGCAATTGCGTCAAAGATGACAGCACGAACCAGCGTTACCAGTCTATGGTCGTCCGATTGGCCCTCCAGCTGACTTCTTTCGATCGACAAGCAATGCTCTTGCTGACTCACAGGGTTACGCCAACAACAAACTACATATATAATTTACTCCGCGCAAAACTCAAATTATCCTCCTAAAAAAGTTATTTTAAAGCGCCCCTTGAACAACACTTTCATCTTCTTATTTCAGCACGGATTCTTATCCAATCGGTCAGGCTTAACGAGCACGCTGCTTTCGTGCACAGCCTAACGGATGTTAGAGATCATGGCCTAATGCAAGGCGCCATTTTCTTTGACTTTGCTGAAGTAGTTTACCTGAGACCACAGGGCCAACTTCTACAGAAAATAGAGGCTTACGGAATCAGAAATGATATTCACCGTTGGATCACCCCGCCTTTTATTGATTGGTCCTTTAGTGTTGAAGCCTACTCAGGTCTCTCATCCGTCGCACCTACCGCAGTGAGTATACGATAAAGACGTGCCACTGGTCCATTACCATTTTTAATTTATATCACTGATTTGCCGCAAAGAATGTCCAGTCACTCTATTCTGTATGCTCATGACGTGGAAGTCTGCAATTCGCAGGATCCTAAACCTTGGCACGCTGACTCCGATGCAGTTAAGCAGTGGTCAGTGGAGTGACGTCTTCTCAACAACGACGATAATCGTGCACATATTTCTTGGTGACAATTCTCGTAGTCTTCGTAACGCACTATGCACAAACAGAAGTGCACGTTGCCAAGGTGAGTCCTAAAAGGGTCTGGGCATACGACTACCGCCCAATCTGCTATTCTAATTTCATCACGAGAAGGCGGCCGAAAACGTTCTCGCTGTACGGACGTTTCCCCAAGTTGACAAGAAGGCTTTTCAAACTCTATACGGGGTTTAGGTTTGAACACTGCTTGAATGCGCCAGCTGCGTTTTTTATTCCGCCCCCAAGAAGAACATGAATGCGCTCGAACGGTTACAACCAGCTGTGAAGAAAATCGTAGTTAGTCTCCGGAAGGTTATGTACAAGTCTTGGCTGCAAATTCTCGATCTTCACCTTCTAGTATACCGAGGACTGTGAGGATATTTCATTCCTACTGATTCCCTTTATACTGAGGAGCTTACGTGGGAAATCTTCATTCTCACAGGTCTAAATGAGCTAAGGGGTCACAGTAATGGGTTTTTTACAAGAAGACCTCAACCACTTATCCGACAGAGACTTTTCTGTCACTGGATGATCGCCCATCGAAGTAGCCTTCCGCCAGCGGTCGTTTATGCTTGTTCTGGGATGCAATTTAGGGCTTTGTTAGACGTTTGTCTGGTTGGTGTGAATAGTAGATGATGAATAGGGTCTTAATCTTCCCCACGTCTGCTGCTCCTATATTGACACTGTATCGAGAGAAAGCGGTCCTATACCAGTTTTTACATGATGGCATTTCAGAAAATCTGACTGCTGTGTGTTACCAGGAGAAAAAATTTACCGACCAAGAGGATTTGGGCTATGGGCCTCGCACCTGCGTACCAACCATTGAATAATCGCATACGATCTAGCTGTGATATATATATATATATATATATATTACTGAAAGGTAGTAAGTAATATATGTATATCCTCCAAGTGGCTACTTCGTAAGTCGGTTGACGTTGTTTATGATTGATCGATCAAAATTAATGATTCCGCTCCTTCAAACACCATGACCGACAACGGTGTGTCAATCCCCGCCCACCAACCACCACATTACATGGCGTAGGTCGCACAACGAAATAGGACGGACAGTGGAAAAATGAAATGAACGCATTAGTGGAGTTGTAATGCACGATGTAAACTGGATAGTGCAAGCGATGAATGCAAGTGCTGATAAAGTGACCATTGATGAGGTGAAGGTGAGCAATGCAATCTGTTAGACGACAAGCGTTGTAATTGTTAACAATATCCCCATTTGCGATTGTCAAAGACAATGGTGTATACAGCACACTGTTGATGTCACCAGCGGCAACGGATTGCACCCTATACAGCAGGTTATGTCCTGATCTTCCGATTCGTCGAACAATGTTGACCACCTAAGTATGTGTATGTGTGGGGGGGGGCTATCGACGGGAGCTGGGCTTCTTACTCGTTACATATTTGGACGGTGAGTTGTTACGCGGACCACTAATGGATTGGTAGACTGTTTTGGTCGGTGCCCACTCTCTTCATTCTCGCAAACATGAACATGACTGACTTCACTTGCCTCATACGCTTTATTACGCACACCCACCACGTGATTATAATCGCTAGTTTTTATAAGTTGCTTTTGCCATTTTCGCGGATTGTGGAATGAAGTCAACAAAAAGCAGTTTCATAGAAAACAACAACTTGTCGGTAACTTTATTTATCAGTCAGATTAACAACCCTAACAATATTACAGTTGTCTCTGGCTATCAAATTATCGTCTACTTGTTAACATTGTTGTTCACTTCATTATAACATTAAAATGGAATTGTTTGACAACATATAAATTGCAGTTTTTCCACTTTCCTTTTTAGAATAATCAGTCACACAACTCTAGATGTATAACACGATTATCTATTAGTATCCAGTTGACTGGAAGACTTACTATATGCAGACAATAACAGGCCAATCAGTGGGGGGTTGAGTCAATGATACATCAAGAAAAGCTGACAGATAGAGTACTCGGTTATCAATATTGACACAAGAAGATAAGACATCGCAGACGTTGTAGGATGTGTGTGCGCGACATACTCAGCTTGACGCATAGGTTATTGTACATAACATCAAACTCCAACTGTTTCTATTCAGAGCTTCAGTCAAAAATTGGGCATTGTGCCGTTTCGGTCACTTAGCAATTAGTTTAAAGCATTGGCTAACAGTTCGATTGCACCCCACATCATTTCATCCCCACTTACTGACGACCCTGCAGCAATTAAGACTGTCTCGTACATCCAGTCCTCTAACCAATGTTTCGGTTTCCTTCATTTTTGGCTGACTCCATCTTCAACGATCCAAAGACCACAAAATCCACTAGACTGAAAATTATTTTACTATTACCGGAATAATCATCCACTGGTTTCACTAGTTTCTAGCGAACAGGAAAGCGTAGTAATTGTGACTGTGCTGCTGCTCAAGTTGTTTTGATATAGGTCTGGTTTTCGGAGGATTTGCATTCATCCTTAACCTGTGTTTCTGAACGTATGTCAAGTAGCGGTTCCTCCTTCTTAGTTATCAGTTATTATGACAGTTGTTACGACAGTCAGCAATCCAGTATCCAGGATGGGAAGCACCGTGCTGAGTTATAGTAGCCTGACGTAGATGTAATAAACATCTGCCCCAAACAACCTACACCAAACTATGTGCGCCGGCGCTGATATTACAGCACTGCTTCTGACTGCGTAACAGGCATAAATTGTTTGCATCATTGTAGGCCGTCTTCTTAAACATAACATTATTCAGTCATTATTAGGAATGCCGACCAACTTGTTGAACTTCCCAGGGTTAGTGGAAATTTCCGTAATTTTTCAATTGTTTGTCGGCTGACGTACATTTGTGTCGAAGGTTCTCACACTCTTGTCATCCTTTTAAGTTGTTTGTTGAAAAATACCTGTCTATAGGATGAGCAAATTAGTAAATAAATTTTGTTCGCAGATTCAGCTGCTATCTCACTAAGAATTCTGGGTCCCGTTGGCATATGGCTGAGGAATCCTGGACACGATAAGGTCGCAGCAGCTTTAGCCTACTGACACTTTCTTCTTTTCCCTGTAATTACCAGAACAGAGCAATATTTATCACTTCGATGAGTCATGTTAAGTTTCCCGTTCGCCATGGATTTGATTCCTGAATACATCTTTGCGCCTATTTGTCCTCATCAGGAATTCATCTTGTTCGTCTAGTTTTATACTGTGCAATGTAAGTAAGTGGATAATGGCGCATAAGATCCATCTGAAGATTTACTGCCTCAGGTTATACTGACACACGCTCAGCTGGGATTGAAATCGATATGCAAGCAGTCCACAGACAAGTCCAACTTGTCATCTATGATTGACGCTGAACACCACTTCTCGAGGTTATTGCAGGAACCAAAGCAACAGCTGAAGTCAACGGAAGTAAAAAAATTATTCACCGGGAAACCTACACTTAGCAGATGATCGACACCGTCCTTACCTAGCGTAAAATGAACAGTAAGATATGCAAATGGTTTGGAAGTGAAATATCATGTTTTGAAGATCACAGCAGTTAATGTTCGGGCACATTGGAATACGAAAAACAAACATGCATGAGGTTTTTTTGTCCAAGGCAGCTGTTACAATTAATATACCGAAAAATATCTAACCAAATGGCAAGAACACATGTGACGGTATCTGATAACACTTCACAAATTCCAGCATGTGAAAAGATTGGATTAGACGAATTTATCGATACAATGTCTACCAACGATTTATGGAACGCTACAGACAAGCAGTGTCAGTAACTTAAGCAGAGGTGCATTTCAATCTATTGACTGGTCCGGGTGGCACTTCGGAGTAACACCAGACGTTGTTATAACGAGTACCGGAGTAAAGTGAGTTCTTTAAACGTGTCACCTATCCCAACGAATAAGCAAAGCTGAACCAACTAGCTGAAGGCCAAGTATTTCGGACTATTTGTATACTTTCATTTTATTCCGTGCCTTCTGTATGAGGTTATCCGCGGGAACTGAATCATATTGAGGTTGCTTACTGGTGCTACCTTTCGCCTTTGTTTCGGAAGGTAGTAAGTCTTCAATTTAGTTTCGGAAGAGGAAGACAAAAATGCAGTTTGCAAAACGAAGAGAATGGCAACTCCCATGGAGACTAATCCATCTGAACCGCTGAATTTGGGCGGCACGAATACGTTTGCAGATAGTCGTTATCTTCAGTTAATTTCCAAATACTCAATAAGTCGTACGTCGCAAATCACGTGACGCAAAACTCCCATGTAGAATGCAGTTCCGCGTGCAGAATGCCAAGTACTGTGTACTTTGTACGTTTTTACGAAATCATGGTAGTAGTAAATGGCGCATAGTCAAACAACTGACTAAGTTCCTGTTGAAAACAAGCAATTTAATCTGGAAGACGAAGTTTTTAAAAGTAACCACAAACTCAATAAGCTAAATATTAGGTGATCACGGTGGTGCGATTTATTCACATGTAGACCATACATAGAAACTTAATAGCTATACGTCTGTAGTGTAGTTTCCTAGGAATAATCAATGAATTTTCCGTGAATTTGATCTGAATGATAGTAAACTGCGATCCAAGGTAAACTTGCTTCAAAAACGGTGCAGGGTTGTAAGAAAAACTGTCCAGGAATGGGAGGGAATTGTGTGTCAGTTACATCACAATGAACGCGTACAAATTAGGGCTAGTATAACAGTGTTAGCTAATTGCCAGCCGTGTTGGCAGTTCTTTAAATATATCAGCAGAATCTATATATATATATATATATATATATATATATATATATATATATATATATATATATATATATATATATATATATATATATTGGCAGCATAATTAGCATGTCATTTGTACGATCGTTCGAGCACCAACTCAGTTGCTTGAAAGAAAGGTGTTGAACAGCAATTGAGTGAGGTGATAGAGAAAGACGTGTTACAAGTTGTGTAGTCTAAGGATATTTCGGCGTTTGCTGGTGCTGGTTGTTTCGATGTTTTTAAACTTAACAGTTTTTGAAAAGCAATGTAAAGAATAATACTGAATGGAGGAGAGCTATGTATAATACCATTTGCGTCGATGAATCTGACAAGGCACCGTATTCTACGGTGTCTCTGCTATGAGGAAATCAATAGCTCTTGAGTGGTGTACAGGATATCGAATATGAACAATGTAGGATAAATTGGTCAATTTTTTTTATACCTACCTATGATTCCATCCGCTGCTCTCAGTGAAGGTTTTCTGGCAGTTTCTGAGAGCTCAACTATTGCGCAATGTGGTAGAAATTGAAAGAAAGCGAGTGGAAAAATTTGTTTTTTTTTAAAACGTTTACAGTGAAATCACTTCATGTAGTTGAAGGCTATGTCGTCCCAAACACATCATCGAACCTCGCTACTGACAGTAACAACACGCACGCCATGGCGTGCAAACGACGACGGTCATTAACAGATTTCCTACGATTATCACTGAATCGGACCAGCTGGGCCGTAACCTGGTGCACACTGACGCGTTCAACGATAGGCGCATATCTTATCGACGCCGTAGTTGTAGTCAGGTTTACAATTGTCAGCTGCACTTTAGCGATATATCGCCTACTCAATTCTCCAACAACCATCTACGATGTGACTTTCAACATAAACACTATTTACTGTTAAACCCAGACTCATGTTGACAGTTTCTTGTATAGAATTGAAAAAATGTACTTTACAGAACAAATTAAGACCAAAGATACTTTCCTACTTGCAAACACGTGGGGTTCTCGCGATATAATGTTCTGTCAGGTAGAGCAATGGTGGTTGTTTGTCTGTGTACTAAACAATAAGATGATGACCGATGAGCATTCGGCGAAGTTCACGGAGATCAGTGTGCACGTACCAGAAGTTCAACCAGAAGGAAGCAAGAACTGTGCAGTAAGCAGGTGAGCTCCACGTTGGCTGACAAGCGCTAACTCTCGTTGGTTCGAATTCGGTAGAAACCCAGATTGTTTTAACTTGTCAGTGTTATATTTTCAAGGATGGGTAGATGATAGGTGATAAATGATAGATTCCCGGCGTAGACTGCTTAAGACGTTTTGTGCAGGCAATTCAATATTTTGAAGTGCTGAGTAGATTTCACATAACACAGTGTCCAGGGTGGGTGTCTGAGTCAAAAATTGGAATGCTGTCTGCTCATAGCGTGATCTCGTGCTGTAGCAGATTGAAGGCTTTCATAGCTAGATAACGCCGTTACTCTCCGTGTTTGAAGTCTATCCGAAGTTCAGGTTTCTTCAAGTCTAATATAACAGAATTGCCAAACTGCTTGTAAATAATCACGTCTTTTGTCAAACCGCGCAGAGTGAGTGTATCTGCCCATTCAGCACTAGGCCATTTTTATGCCATAGGTTATTGAATTTTGTTGATTAATTGGCTGGCGTAAGTAGAGACTCTGAGAAGCTTGGCATTGTGGTACTGTTGTCTTGTCGTCGTAACTGTTGTTGAAAAACACCAAGTTATCGCATTTGACCTTACTGCGATGTAGACTTCTTCCTAACCTTTCTTATCTGCTATCTGGTTCTATCAAATTTAGCGCTCACGCCCTTCCCGATCCCCATTTCTAGTGATTATTCTGCAGGTCTCACAACAGATGTAGTTAATCTTAGTAGCATTGTCTCGGTAAACTCCATCTCTTATCATTCAATCTGAGGTCTCCTCGTTTCTTGCTTAGACCTAGAATGCGAATTAATATAGGTGCCTTCAACGTTCGCACTCCAAAACAGATAGGTCAACAGGCCGCTCTCGCACGAACGTTAGACTGGATGTGGAAGTTTGCTGAATTTCAGAGGTTAGAATCCAAGACCATAGTCAACGTACGGAAATAACAGCAATCGCACTGTCTATCACATGCTGGTTAAACACTCCAGACTGTGTGTCGTCCGACTGAAAGCTCTTATTAAAGTCGGTTCTGGATACAAACCGTTCAGAAATCATTTCAACTAACTCTAGTGACGCCGGCGTCAAGGACTGTTTCTACTCGATTCTGCCCGCTCTCCTTCGGTTGACACGTTTCTGATATAGTCCTTCTGGCCAGAGAAATAAACGCCCAGATCGGCCGCACTGGCGAGGCAGAGTCTCATTTAGATGGAAAGTTTAGGATAGCGTCACATTGCCGGGGTAATGGTGAACGGCTGTTGCAACTGTATGCTGAACATAAACTGTTTTTAGCCAGCATTAATTCTAGATATCGTGTGGATCATTGTACTTGGCGTCCCCTTCTCCGGATCAGATCTGGTTTCAGAGAAATTACGTAGTTGTTAATAATAGGTGGCGGGATTCCATTCTGGATCTGGATTTAGATCCCACGTTGGAACTTCACTGTTTGTTCTTACCTTTGTTGAATGACGACAGTAGCGGCTGGCTGTTGAGAAACTGGCTAAACTCTCGATAAGGCATAATTCCCAATCTGGCCTAGAGAGCAAGCATATCAGTTCACACCAAAGTCGCATGAGCTATTCATGGTGCAGGTATTTTCATGTGGTAGTCATGCGGCACGGTGACTCGTGGGGTTAAACAAACAGTGAAGTTCAAAGAGATCCCTAAAAGCTGTTAGATAGTGCAGGTAACATTCCTCTTGGCAGTGCATACAACAGATTTAAAAGAAATATCCGTAACGAAGATGAACCGTAACCTAACCGCTGATCGTGAAGCTTGGCTAATGAGAAAGGTAGGAAAATGGAAATCGTTTCTGCTTCAGGGAACACTGGCAGACTGTTCAAGCTTATCCGCACTACTGGTACTAGGGCGTCTGTCTCCTCGCAAAAATTTGGACAACACCAACTAATTTGTATTGGGTACAAAAGGTCAGGGCGCTGGTTGGAACACTCTGAAGGTCAAGCTGGCTGTTCTCTTGCTTCTACTGTGTTACTACCACAAACTTGTAGCACCCTGATAGGTAGATTTAAGACCACCTATTAAAAATCGGGCTCGCAATTGCATTTCGGTTCCTAAAAGTAATAAGGCTGTTGGCCCAGAGGGTCTTTCTGCTTACACATTTCAAAAAAGGTGGGTAGAGGTTAGTAGAGTCATAGACTTGGTTTGCTTAAGCTTGTGCGAGCGATGTAAAACATACTTCTGTGTTGAATTCGCCTGAAAATAGTTCATATATTTAAGAAAAGAGTCAAGGGTTTTTGTGAAAACCATAGGAGAGTTAGCTTGATCTCAGTCATCCCCAGGGTCCTGGCATCCGTCATACTTCCTCGACTCACTGCAGTTCGAGAAGCAGACCTAATGGAATAACAGGCGGGGTTTCCTTTTGGACAAGGATGCCTCGGTCAAACTTTCATTCTTCGTCAAAGTCTGGAGCAGTGTCATGTGTACTGATGACCAACAATTACCTTATTCATGTGTTTTCTACTAGGTGCATCGATCCAAACTTTTAGAGTAGCTTAAACGCGGGGATGTACTAATGTGAACATACCATCAGCGCTATAGTCCCATATTTCAGCAAAAATGAGAATGGACAGATGATGCCCTGAAGTAGACAAATAAAGTCGTTCACGAAGGGGTTGGCCACTGTAGGTTGAATTCGCCTCTCACGTTAGAGCCCTGGTGACTCACAGGGTCGGTGGCTGGAGACGTTAGGTGAGATGGCGGCTAATCGAGTTCAGTGGCGTGAATGTTGTCGTTGTTTGGTCGAGTTGTCTGTGAAGTGAGTGCACTTAATGATGTGGGCAGTGAAAGCCGTAAGGAAGCTGTCTTGCTGATGACGCCTTACTTTCACTTACAGCTCGGTTGTTTGTTTGCAAGGTGTAGGCACCTCGATGTTTATTGTTTGAATACAAACGCGCCTATCTTTAGCTGCTGAATCTTTCCCCCCATTCCCGTTTTATTTTTATTTCTGTCCAAGGCCTGATTTTTTTTTCACGGTTGCATGGCAGTTAAGCACTAATGAGTGCCACTTACGTATTGCTGTCTGTGACGATGGTGATGTTGAAAACTGTTTAGGTTTCACATTGAATTACAGTTGCACGTGATATCTTGATGTCTACAATGTTTTTCCATTGTGGACAAGTTCCAAACTTTTGTTTTATATCTAAATATTTTGCAGCCAGGTATAGTGCTTTCTTGCGCCCGCTGAATACATTTCTAACGCTAACAGCTTTCCTAGACCTTTAATCAAATATGTTACATTTTCTTCTGGGCTAATGAGACAACTGTACAACTGTAGTAGCATTCCTTGTTGTGATCTGTTCGGAGTGATTGTAGTTCATCTTTCCAGAACCTGCAAGTTGCTCGCCTCAGAAAAATATCCAGTATTGATCACCTGTCTCAATTCAACTTTTCTAGATTTATATCCATTTTGTCAACTTCATTCCATTTTAAATTTATGAGAGACCGTACCTGTGTATATCGTTCTTCTGTTGCCCTCTACGTGGTACGGTTCATTACTGATCCGAAAATATTTCAGAGAAAGTAATTGTTAAATTTGAGTCAGTAAACTTACACAATGACCTCTCTGCTGAATATGTACTTGTATAACTATCGAATAGTTACCTAAAGCAATTCATCCTCTTGATTTGAATTAATTCGTGTATGCTTCTGCAGTTCATACCGTTCGCCATGAAACAACAATAACCTCGTAAGGTTGAGGGTCGGTTAGTCATTCCTTTGAGATAAAGTTGTTTGTTCAATTGATTTGTCTAAACATACGCATTCGGAAAAGTATAGATTTCCATCCTTCCTTGACGTTGCATGATCCATCGTACCATAGCCCTGTAGATTGTACTTGGACTTTTGTTGATTACTCTGTTTTCATCGATATTTAGTTGAGTCCACTGATTATTCTTTTGGGCGCACGAAATTCATTAAACTCGTTCTAAGATAAATGACTGAGAGGCAACTTGTGATAGATCCTTTTTTCTATTCAGGTTTCTCAATTTTTATTGCCTTATTTGAATTCACTAGTCTGCCCCTGCAAATCTTATCCAGGAACTGACCAATAGTAAAAGTTTATAGCCAACTAGTACTGCCGACGATAAGCAAACTATGCACAGCTGTTTAAGTTGTGGTTTAAGACTTTATGAGAGCGATGCATAATCATTCCTGAGAGCCTAATTACCATCGCAAATCGATTGTGACTGACTGCTCGCTGGGCGCTTCTGTGGTTTTTGACGCTGAATTTTCTTGTGTGCAGGGTCCCGCCAATAATCCAGACACTGTTTATCCGTGGTTACCGAGATAACTAACCCCTTTTGATCTGCGCAGTAAAGTACCTCAATTTTCCATCTCATATGTTCCTTACAGCTTCTGGAAAAACGTCACCACCCAATAGTTTCGGCCAAGTTTTCGAGGTATTTGTATTCCTCACTAGACGGGATTTGTGAATTCAACAAAATGTTGACGGAATGGTTATCCTCCTTTGAAGCAATCAGCTTCATCTATAAAACTGACTAGAAAGTCCCGTTTTATTTTCACTTCAACGGTCTTAAACCGGTGTCAAGTTGGATGTTGCGACGATAGCGCAGTTCATTCGTCGCAAAAATTTTAAATGTTGTTTTGTGCGTCACATGTTCAACTTCCACACAACAACACGCACATTGCGAATGCTTAGTTAACAAGAAATTAGGACATCCGGAAGTTGTGTGTGGCATGAAGAGTAACATGCAAACTCAACAACTGGATGTTTGTGCTGATCGTCGACAAATAGGAACGTGTGAGTGACGTGCGTCATATTCTATCATTACAACTTTTGGCACTCATATGTTATACGTAAACAATCAGTTGGCTACATCTCTTGACAAACTGCAACACTATGGGTCCAAGGTGTGGGTATTTTCGACACATTCCGTAAAACCTATGCTATTTTTCTTGAAGTTTCAGAGCAGGCGCAGTTTTTACTTTTCTTTCCTCATGGTGATTCCATCGGGGCTTTACATTTCGACAAATTTGCTCAAACTGCTTGTAAGCCGACTACGTTGGTTCTCTTGCAAACACAGTTTTGGACTTGGCTTCTTCAGTTTATATGGTATCTTGCAGATACAGTTCACAAGGAGATGTCTATTTCACCTATATTACCCCGGAGTTCATATGGATTGTAACTTACAGAAATAGTCGTTGAAGTAGCCGCGCAAATTTTTTTTACAACGGGAGATTTTTATATCAAAGGGAAAAGTGTTCGTCATCCGTTAACTCACTCAGCAAGTGCAATGAAAGTTTACAGGCCCAGTTGTGAAACACTTGTATTCCTAACCTTACGTCAATATCTAGTGTGGAAGAATTTCAACAGATGATATGGGCACTGAAAATGTTTGTCACTAATCTTCGGTGGTTTATCTTGGGTCCTTACTACACCAGAAGTTTCTATAATGGAAACAAGAATGGTTACCGACGAACTGATTGTTTGGCTACACGCTGTTCCACCAACATAAACTAATGTATTACGAAGTAGATGTGTTGCATTGGGTAACGTCTACGCGGACAGGTAATATAGTAACACGACCAGCAATTCAAATGACTCCTGACACCAAAGTGTGAGTAGTGAGGCAGTTTCTTTTCTCGATAATCTTCTTCCAAAATCAAACTCAATCCTGAAAGATACTAGGAGCAAAAATCGATGACGACTGTACACATGAATGCCATCACACTAACCGATCTAGAGGGCAATCAATGAGAAGGTGATTGGAGTGCTATTGCTCTTCAAGTAGCAGTCAAAGCCTTGAATTAATTTAAACACAGGCCTGTATGTAATGCGATGATCAATACTTGACGGCAGTTGAGGTCTGTTAATTAACCGTAATGGTTTGTAATGTTCTGTTATGAAAGATAGCTCAAACTACTTGGTAAATCTATTCAATGAATCAAATGAATGATTACTTGGTTTTGAGTTCTCAGCTTTTAGTGGCCACCTTTTAGCAAGGATACTCTGCTATGACTTCACTGAATAAGGACTTAAAGTTCTAGATAAGAACCAAGGGAAATCGCCTTGGCTCTCAAAACAACATGGTTTAACAAACGTTAAAAATAGTTTTGTGAATTGTTAGGAGAAATCATTGTAAGAACTTGAAGTTAGCCGCTCAGTACTCTTCGAATTAAACGGGTTTCGACAGCCTGGTCATGCTGGCTTTCGGAAATCACTGAGTTCGTTTCTAGGATTATGTCAACTGCTTAACATTTCTTCCGGTTCGCCTTACAATATCTCACCTACCCAAATGTCTGTTAAGTCACGTGCGATCGAAACAGTGTGAAGCCTCAAACCTGAACAAGATTAGTCAGGGTAATAGTGGATGGCGTCTTCGTGACTTGTTGCCAGTCTTGTTTCAATCAACTAGCACCAACTTTCTCGTCCACTAATCGAGGTTTTGAATTTCTTAATAGACTTATTTATATATTAAAGAATTCGACTTTTTATTCAGAAGCTTTATACGAAGGAGGAGTTGAGAAGAAATATGTCAAGAATTGCTCATGCGAATTTCCTCGTTAATTATATACACGTTCTGCTGGTTTGCCTACTTTACGACAATAATCAAGGTCATTTTGAACTATCCATCCTCTGTAACGTCCGTAAGCAGACAAAATATGTGAGGACTTCTGCACAGACTAGCAGGCAAAGCAAATCCTTTTGAAGTTCACCTTCGAGTAAGTCAAAATAGTTACTTGATTTCCGGTTTATTTTATCACTAGAAGGATATGCTCCGTTTCAATTTGGCCAAAAGTAATACAATAGTTTGCAAGTTGTTAAAGACGTTGGAAG
>LOND01002254.1:27215-38465 GCA_014220965.1 Paragonimus kellicotti | reverse complement strand
CTCTGACTGCTGAGGTGATGTAATCGTGTAGAGTGGAGATATTATAGGCCTGGTCAACAACCTAACGATCGTGGTGTATCAATCGTGCCAAAGTTACCCACTTAGCTTAACTCGCTCGAAATCAATTCGTTCAGCGAACAGAACGGTTTTTATTAAGTTCTCTTAGGCTAATCAAATTGTAGATCAGGTAAATAGCGACAAGAAGTTATTAATCAATAATGAAAAGACAGCATGTGGATTAGATGAGGTACAAACTCGATTTCGCCGTGTTTGTGCTCTTGAATTACGTAAATTGTGAACAGTCGGCGTTAATTTGGCTGTGCTGGAAGAACGGAATCAAATCGCCGAGTGGGTTGGATGTGCGTGCTTGGCCGGGATTATCACGAACTCTGAACGAACTGCTTCCAAACACACAAATCCAAAAAGCGTAATCCGATTGTGACCGCCTCGGTTAAAGACGAGATGCACCCCTTGATTTTTGTGCCACAGTACCAGGGGCACCGCAGAAGGTATGAAACGGCCTCTCCGTGTATTTTGGTCCGTGACAGTCAACTAGGTTGACGAGGATGGATGATTTAATTTTTTTTCCAGGGTGGAGCAGAGAAAGAAAAAAAGAATATTATGAACGGTTTATGCTGAACCACCGGAACAATCAAACGAGCAGAACAAAAAAGAGCATGCTGTCTTTCAGATAAGGTGTCACCGTCCGTTTTTAAGTGGAATGCTATGAAAGAACTTGTCGTATTGTATGTACTGCCGATCGCGTTATCAAATCAGCCCCTGCGTTCCATTTAAATGGCAAAGATATATAAACCATTTCCGTACCGACCCTATATATTGAGATCCACAGTGGTTACTACCGCAAGCTTCTGATAATAAATTTCTAAGAACAGGCATTATTAGACAGGATATGTTGTAACATGTTTTGCTGCGATTCTGTCCTACCTTCTATGCAAATACTTTTTAATTTATTAGTCAATCAACATACAAAGCTCTGTTTGAGACTAACGGGCACATAGCTATGGAGGTGTAGCTTTTGTCCGCACTAGGTTCACTTCCTATATACACTTCGCTATAACCACCCATTTCATCGCTGTTCTAATGCTACGTCCAAAAATGGCATTTGGCCACTAGTTTCTCGTTCCATACTGAATACAATATGTCTATGCGCCTTGTTGAAAACGATTAAAAGCTTCTGTAAATTTTCCGCCTTGCCTACTACGCAAGATACATCATCCATATCGTCGATGATTGGTTGTTCTAATAGTTTCTAATGGTTTATTGCTGAAATGTATTTTCGTTACTTATGAGTAGAGTGATAACTTATGTAGGACCGAACACCGTCGAGGACCACCTTGATATTAAAAACGTTCCAGTTATTATGTTATTAATTAAAATACTGGTGACAGTGATCGCTACAAGTTTTCACTTCAAACTGAATGACTAGAATTCATTTATTCTGGATCGGAAACAATCTGTCATTCTCTCAGCGACCATAGAAACGTGTTCTGAATAACAGATTAGCGTATCCTGGATGCAAAGTGGTACTCTGTTTACAGGTTTTACTCTGGTCTGTGCAAACAGTTCAGCTGAAAGCTATCGTAACTTCAAAGTCACATTCCTATCTTCTTTGCCTACCTGTATATGAGTTTACCAAGTGACTGTCTATCCTAGACCTTTTAAGGAGTTTTCTAATGATCATAAGTCAAGGCGTTACTTCGTAAACTGTTTATGAACCTATCTGTACCTTTTCTTGCTCAATCTTCGTGACTGCCCCAGCAGTCGAACACGGGGGTGGGAGCCAAAGATAGAGGCGAACAAATGTACGTATTCTCAAATTTTGTTGTTCTTGTTCCTTTTGCCTCATTTTTATCAAAACAAGGCTGCCATGCGTGACATATGTTCATCGATGTCATTCTAGCTGAATAAATACTGGTCAGCATTTGATTGTTTAACCGGATATTTGACCACCTGTTTTGTTTGCATCAAATATGTTGTTTACGAATTTTTGTGTGTTAATCGCTGTTGTGTTGATGAACTCGATGGTACTCTATCATCTTATGCCAGCTCAGTCATTGATCGTTATCCAACCATTTTGCAGAGCATACACTTGCTTCCAACTGGAGTAGTAAACGGCATTGCCACAAAAAAGGTGGCGCGTAGAAAAAAGTCTTCATTTTGTATACTTAGTAATTAAGTACGCTCTGCAGTTCCTATATTTAAAAGTATAAAAATAACAAACAACTACCACCTCAATATTTATCCACCGACTACCTTGCCATCAAGTTGGAGGTAAGCAATTTTCACGACGGGCCAGAAAATGTTACTTTAAAGCGGTACGTTGAGGTTCTCAGCAAAAAGCCCTTACAAACAATAACCTATGCACACAGGAGGGAAAACTTTTACATCAGAAGTTTATGATCGCTTTACACCTTGAACTTCGGCAAAGAATTAACACGTCTTAGTTCTGACGTTTCACTTTAATAATCCAATGGATCGGTCAGGTAGATTTCTCATAAGAAAGTGCAATACATTGAAACCCGAATTACCCTATGTTTGTTCCACAGCAATCGTCATTGCAGCAATGGAGCTTTTGGAGTTGCTGTTTTCATTTTCAGTGTGCGTACTATGTACGTCGTACACATGACTGCAGATCACGACTACCATTCGGTCAGTCCGAAGCCTGAAAAATACAAAATGGTCCCAACAAAGCTGACTAAGTTATGGTGATTTGTTTTGCGGAGAATCTTTCCTCCTTTTTGTAAATTCACAGGAGTAAACTGCAAACAAACCTTAAAATTGGCTGAAGCTATTAGTCAGCGTCCTTAGTATCACATGGTATGGACAATAAACGTAATTAAGTGTTGCACAATACGTGCGCACACTACGAGTTTAAGCGCCGATTTTTAGACCTCCGCAACTCTTTTCGCACTGGAAGCTCATGGCTACTTGTCTCACCTTGAGAAGATTGTTTCCTTTTACGTACTCTTAATGAGGTATTTTGGATTATTGAAACCATGGTCTGATAGCACTACGACTTAGTTTTATCTGTTAGAACGCCTAAGTCTCCACCTTTTCCAATTGCGGAAATTCATCTTCTGGTGAAATGACGTGTCCCACATCTACCTTGAAAGTTAACAAAGAGTTAACGATTAGCTCTCCAGTAAAATGGCCCAGTTATTCAGATCTGGACTGTACAGTGACGCATATCCAGTTCATAGCAAACGTGATGGTTGCGTTGTCCATCAACACGAAGGCGGTGTTTCAACCTGACAGCAATGTAACAACATTGGTTGAGCGTGTTATTTGTCCAGCACACATCTTAATAGTATGGATTAACTGGTTGTAGTCCCACTCCAGAACCAAATCTTTTAACCGTCTGATTCTCATGGATGATGATTGATTATCCACCAAGAGTGCAACCCAGAAATCAGTCAGGTGAAATCAGATTGGAGGGAACACAGTGGACGATCCTTTCAATGTTTGACGTACGTAGTCATCAAGAGAACAACAGTTTTGGTTAAAATCAAGCTTTCAGACAAACCTGGCCATTTCTGCGTATTTTCGTCATAGGACCAATCACGACGACTGCTTGCGCTGTTATTTCATAACACAGCTGATTACAAGTCTTGGCGGCTGTTGCGCTCAGTGTTGTGATAGGAACTAACTACGGAACGTACCCTCGCTGTCCTGGAACAGCGTCACTTTCTGATGAAACAAACGCCTTTCACTTAAAGTTGCACAAACACATCCCCTTAAGAAATCTACTGAAGCAAATTCCCACCGGCATGCTTATGAATATGCACTGATCTCAGACGTTCATCAGTGCCATGCCAACTGACAGTAAGGCAGATCATAGAACACTTACATATATCTAGTGGATAAAAATGAGTAAACGTTTGGTTAGACAATGTGGCAACCACTGACTACTGGTTAGCTGTTCAGTTTGGACACTAAGCGAAACCATACTGTCAAGTACGTTCTGTGACAACCGAAAGATTGTTGCTTCTAAAAGGTTTTTTTACATGTAACTTACAGATGAACTGTTGCATGACACCACAAGTGGAACAGTCTAGAAAATTCGGATGTTTGTTTCCAGCCCGTACTCGAGATTCTTACTCATCAATGTAGACGTCTGAGTAAGCAGTTCAAAGTTACATCTAAGCTTGGAAATCTCATCATTAGTCTCATCGCTGACCGTTTCTCGAAAGTGCATCTGTGAGCTCTTCTTTGACAAGTTTACGCTATATCGGTTAACCAGGTTTTTTCAAATTGAATAGCACCCACATCCGATCGCACTCTTCATTCGCCTCTGCCTTTTGACTGGTCCACTTCCAAAGGAAGTACCAGACTCGATTTTTGATCTTATTAAAGAATGTAGATGGTGGAAATTTTCGCCAGGACCAGAAAACTCACCTCAGCTCTTATGGTAGTAATAATAACTCTTTAATAACAGTAACAGTCAGCTCTTTCGTGGCACAGCCGAACAGTCATATTTAAACGTGCAGTCATAGCCTTGTCTGAGTTGGGCTCAGGTTGCTCGACAATTTCTCAAGAACAAACACAGAAGTTCTGTTATCCCTCGCTGGTGACCACAAATGTCCGGGTTAGATTAAAACCGCGGACCTCATTGAACACTTCGTGAATTGTGGATAGAACGTCATTGATTTTGCAGTTTTTGTGAACAAGTTAACCTGTTGTGTAGTGAATTACGTAGTCACTGAACATAAGGTGACTGAATATTACTAAGTCTATTTGTTAATTCACTGTTTCGAACGACAATGTCAACACGTTTATTCGATCACTTTGACCAGAAACTGAGCAAACTGTCCACGCCGACATCGACAACGCAGCAATTTGCTTTCACCGTTGAAAAAATCTATAGTTGTTGTGATCAAATAAGATATGTCTACATGAAATAGAGTCGAGTCAGCAACGGAGGTAAAAAAGTTAGGAGTAACATGGGCCGCTAACCATTTGCAACACGGCTATTAAAAGTCCCTAAAAAGCAGGTCTTTTTGAACCTACCTTTCAAAGGCGATCATATCACAACTGACGTAAGTCAAAAATTACAGTCTGCTCTAACTCGTACATACCCTGCGGCTGAATTGCGGTTGCTACGCTGAGCTTATTCATAATCGTGACCTACCGAAATGTTCTGTCTCACATGTAATCTATCAGTTCACTTGCAGTTGCGGTGACGTCTATATCGGCAGAACAGATCGGTGCCTACGACAAAGAATGGCTGAACATATGCCTAAGTGGTTGGTGCGCGCCATGACGCAACAGGCAATGGCAACAGAGCGAGTGAGACGAAATCCGACCTCATCCATTGCAAAGCACATCATGGAAACAGGTCACGTTGTTGACCCCGCCAACTCGTTTCAAGTATTGTTGCGTAATCGGAATCCGAAATTGCTTGCCTTCTCCGAGGCAATGTTAATCAATACTCGCCGTCCGGTCCATTAAATAATCAATCCGTTTTACTCGCGAATGCAGTTTTCTATTACGCATCATTTACTGGAAAGCCAACTGTGAGAGCACTTTTCATCAGAAACATCACTTTCTCTCTTTCCGTTTGCACTCAGTGTTGCGTGCTGGTTCCAGATCCCCCATTGCCTCTCAGACACTGAGAAACTTTTCATCCGGATATTGTCGATCGTGGACAGCGGAGGATGGATCCGAGCCACTTGATATAAACTGCGCATACATTTCCTACCAATGTGAATGGTTAGTGCTCAAAACGTTGTATCGAGGCTGTTTGCTAATCCGACTCGGTTTAGAGGCCTGTTTCTTATATGCTGTGTGGCTAAGCATTCGGCTAAAATTCGGGTGGAATGATTTCAACTCTGGATTTGTTTCTAGGTGCACAAATATGGGACGATTGTTATATAAATAAAACGATAAACAACGACCCTATTATCTGATGGGCCAAAACACAGGGTAAAAAGGTGACTTTAACTGCGAGCCGAAACTTTGCAATTATGATACCCGTAGAGGCAAAGTGCGAAACTCGTTAACACTTTCCGATTAGATGACTGTTCCGATGTGTTTGTCAAACAATTGAACAATAATAACTGATAATAAAAACGCCGATTACGGATGTACTTTTTGTGGTGCGAAACAAGAGTGTGAACTAATCTGTTCAGCAGTTAGGCTGTTTGAAAGAACGATTAACAAGTCACACTACTCAACACCGCTGATTATCCTGAATGTCGCAAAAATGTTGGTAATTGACAATTATGGTTACATATTTTTGGAGATTTTCTTTTCTATGATATTGTTTGAGGTTTTGTCTGTTGTTCTGGATCGACTGATATAGACGGAAGCTGTAGGTAGCCTCAAACAGAGTTAAATTAACCAATGGAAATTAGGTCACAGTAAATCGTGTGAATTGCTTAACGTTCCTATAAGTCGATTTGTGTCGATCATTATATTCCACTTTCATAAGTACTGTTGCGACTTTCCAACCTTATCGTTCGGTGTACTGGACTGCGAAAGAAATGATCGACTGCTGAAATTCATGAATTTGCTGATTTGTAATGAGCGACGGGAACTCGTGGTGATGTACTATTTACTGTGATTTCGATAGATAGCAGTAAAATGTTCGACCATATCTCTTTTGTTTCTCGCTAAAGAGAAGATACACAGTGATGATATATACAAACGGGTCTTCAAATTATATGTTCTCAGCTGACGCATAAAATTTATTCATTGTTGTCCGACTACCTGGGCTGGCCGCAACCATGCTGCTCAAATCTTGTGTATTACACCATTATGTTAAAAGGTCTTCAAACAGCACGCTGAATTCCAATTTTTTCGGCACGGCAGATAGGGAACCTGTAGCGTTATTAAACTGATGTAAGTTAGTGGCAAAATGAACCTGAAAGTCTATTTATGGAAAACTCAAAATTTTCGACAGTACAGTTACAAGAAGGAATGCTTTTTCTTGCACACAGCTAAAGAAGAGCTGAAATTTTGCACACAGATGATTAGCGAATGTAGAGAATTATGGACTGCGCTAATAAATGTTATTAAGATAGTATAGTTCAATGGGAAACGGTACTCGTATTATGCGTATCAGTTCATTCGAGCAATGCAGTGAAAGAAATTCTTGTACCTATGACAGTTGCACTAATCCGGAGGACAAATGTTCACATCTTTCAGTGATATGTCGGCTAGTGCACATCAATGTGCAGCACCCGCTTCCTCCTCTGATTGTATCGTTCGACATCGTTGAAGAAAACAGTATTGATTCTATTACAATTGCATCGAATACGGCCTACCGACAAGAATAGCACATGCTCAAAATCGAACACGGTTTTATGACAATAGTTCCATTAAACTTCAATAATCACACCAATTCAGTTTGTTTAAACATTGCCAGTAAATACAGACACACTCAGTGCAAGAGGGATTAACGTAAATACTTCCATTTTTGAACTTCTTTAATTCATAGCCTGAAACTGCTGGGTACATGTTTCATAATATATTCACAGTACCATTTGGTCACTTCTTCTCTCACATCATGCTCATTATTTTTATTTGGAGACATTTTAAACCATAGTCAACTGATGTGTCAAGTATAGTTGGTCAATTAAATCAAGGCCAGTTCTGAGAAGTGGTTGGCCAGTCGATGTGTCACCAGAAAACACCGGGTTCAGTTAGTTTCAGTAGCATTTACAACGACCAGTGGACATTTAGTATTACACCTTACATTCAGTTACCACAATAACCTTCAAAGTTATTGATTAGCATTTATATCCGAAACAGATTCGTTCACCTGGTAAGATAAGTGTCCAGTTCTATTGGATTGACTTTCAATTCGCCTGATGTTTTTGATACATAGAACAATCAGCGGATGAAGACAGACACGTGGTGACGAAACTTGAGAGAATGTGTGCAGCTTTTTTGTTTGAAATTAATCTATAATGTAGATGTTTGACTAGAATGTTGCCTTTTAAAAGTACGACGTTACAGGTGAAAAAGCATGCATAACACGATGATTGAAGCCTAAGTAAAATGGCATTTTGGATCACAACAACCTAGTAAAATGTCAGCTGTATACCGTGTTTCAAAGAATCTTGAATCAGGTAGATCTCTGGTGTCTGATGTTACAAAAATTATACAGTTGGTCACGAAGGATGGTTGATTAGTCTCAGGCAGACAGCGACCAGAAGTTATAAGGGGAAACGGATGGACAAAGTTTGTTGCTGCTCTTACCCGTTTGTTTGGCTCATAGTATGCTAGTCATTGGTTAGCAAACACTTGCGCGTGATAAAACAAATCCAATGTCCACAAATTTTGTGGTTTTTGATGGGGTAGTTAAGTCGGTGTCCCGCTATCTTCCCCTACAGAAGTGCGGTTAGTTGCGCCTTATTTGTGATTCTACGTACTGTTACGTTAGTACTGGTGCCTCCTATGTAAGTTAGATTGTCATGCCCGTGCAAAAAACTGATCACCTAAACTGGAATGAACCTGAAATGGACTGCCATCAGTTCCAGACATCAGATGCCTTCGCTGGAGAACTCAGTCGATGGACTACTTTGGATGTCTTCACTTTGATTTCAGCTACTAAAGTTGTTTCTCTGATCAGTACCCTATGGACGACCGAAGAACAACTTGCAATATTTAACTGATCATCCGAATAACGAACGTCAAAGTTTACGTCAAGTACCAGTACACTAAACGTCGGTTCGCCGAATGTACCGGCGGTTGTCTTCGTGCATTATATATTGCGCAGGCAGCCCTGTCCGCTTAGTACTCACTGCGTATATCTCAAGTACCGTAATAACAAAACGAGTGGAGTTAGCCAGTGACCCATTCAATCTGATCTTTGGCTAAAGGAAAGCTAGTCACTTTTACTCTCCGTAACTTGTTGTTCCGCGTTTACTCTCCTCGAACAAACCAACAAACCTTTGGGTATGTCACCATACCTGGGGGCAAATTGAGCGTGCAATCTCGTTCGATATTGAAAAGCTACGGAGTTAACCCAAATTAAACTCTTGAGCCACCTTAACCTGTCATTGAACGAAAAGTAGCTGGTATCCAGTCACCTTTATCAGAGTGATTTCCTCGTTCAACTTGTAGTAAATTGATAATCTTTCGATCCTGCCTCAGATTGGTGACAATTTGACATTTACTTACGTACACTGTCAGACTGATATCCGTTACCGAGTTCGGCGTTGTCTGAACCCATCAAAAAGAGATGGGCCAGACGAATTTGTAAAGGCTGTTTTATATATGAGCTACAACTACCACTGCCTAGATTACCGGTTATACACGCATCGTCTGCGATGCAACAATCGGTATGCCGTAAATATGTTTGTCGCAAATTATCAATCAGACGTGGTTAGTGTCCATCCAGATTAACAGAGTGCTTGTAAATTATATGACACTTGTGTTACCCCCTTCTTCACATTTGTTGCTAACATAACCAACGGCCTATCCTAGAGAAAGCCTCAACCTCGTGAGGTGAACACCACTGGTTTCGTTGTTGTTCAAATGATCCCTACCTGGAGGTATTGAAAATAGAAAAGTGGTTCACAATGAAACGCCGATATCCCAATGAAAATCAAGCGGTGATTTTTTATGCTGCTTTGCGGTCCACGTGATCTTAACTGGGATAAAGTGATGTACGTGATTGACTCACGCGCTCAGCTAATACATTCAAACTTGCATGTGACACGTCTGTTTACGTTCACACAAGGGTGGTGTACGTTTTCAGTTGGAGGATAGGTTGGCGCTTCATTTGAGTCCAACATGGTCGGATTTGACAGTCCGTACAAAGTGCACGGTTTGACGAACTGGTTCGTTCCAAACAGTATAAGAGGGTAGCCGATGAGGCCTAATACTGATTTGTTATGTGTTAGACAAAACCCGTGTTGCGTTTAAACTACTATATCCATATTCAATTATGTAAATCATTCAAGATGTTTGATGTGTAACACAGCAATCGATATTACAGTCCACACGAATCGAGGGACGTAGAGAGATGTGGCGTACACAAGAAAATTTACACCTTTGTCTGAGAATCAAAGTTGATCGGGTTTCTTCCGCAAGTTCATTGAAATATGAGCTCATCACTGGGTAGTTCCGTTGGTTAAGAGAAATGCGGAATTGATAAAACAGTCACTGCTATAACTGACAGATGATCTTGCTGTTCGGAGGCATGCTAGTAAGCAGTCACGTATAGAAGAAGAAGCTCAGACACATACGGTACACAGCCCCTTTGTTCACGCACACAACACTGTACACGCAAGCGTGAAGTGACCTCATACACGCAGATTGGCAGGCAGACACATATGAATACACAAAACACAGCTTAGATCAATCGTGAAAACTGAGCACATCTAACCAAGTTTCGGCAAATACGCACCAGCAAATGCAATATAGAAAATCAATGAACCAATCAGCGTCCAACGGTCGTTCTCAATATATGCGTCAGGAATGTGGCGCCCTCTATTGCATAGTTGACTTACCTGCATTGACGATTTTTGTATCCTTCTCGTACGCGCTCGTACGGTTTAATCTAATCTTCTCTCGTCACTACTGATATCGACATGGATGAACGCAAAGCGGTTATCAAATATAGCGCGATGGATGACAGAATGGCCGAAGAGGCCATCCACTTGGCGGCCTACGCAATGGACAAACACAAAGAGTCAAAAGAAATAGCTGACTATATTAAGAAACAATTCGATCAAAAATACGAGCGAACTTGGCATTGTATTGTAGGAAAAAATTTTGGCAGGTTAGTTGAATATCTGTGAAAATTACTAGCTGGTAAAATTTAACCTTTATATTTGTCAATTAGTTTACTTGTCTGATGATCTTTGGCTTACTTATGCAGAGACGTACCTCCCACAGACATCATAATGAAACAAATTTTGTCTTATTTGTAGCTCTATAACGCACGGAGAACAGAGTCTGATCCATTTTACCCTGGATAATTACACATTTTTATTGTATAAATGGGGTTGAATAACCATCGATTTCTATGAAGTAACTGACGGATAAAGAAACGTTACCGTTCAAGATCACCTTACTCACAAACGATAATTCACAAACCTCGTTTAAAATGCTTAGCAATATTCGAGAAAAATATATACCTATTGTTTGTGCTTTTATATCTCCGCTTGTTGACTTTCACAATGGGTACCTTTTATAAAAATATTTGTAAACTAAATTTTATTTGGTTGCTTAGAGCATTGGGAAAGGAAAGAGGAAGTGACGTTGGCAATAAATGGA
>LOND01002253.1:46283-56981 GCA_014220965.1 Paragonimus kellicotti | reverse complement strand
TGTTCGTGGCCCTGTTTTAACGTACCTATACGGGAGTTCGTGCAATAAAAACTGTGCAGGCCTAACGTCTGTGCGGTCACAACAATGGCATACTGTGACATGTGTTAGAGTCACGTTGTGTAGAAGTCTGTTTTTCGAAATCTCTTTAAACGCTGGTGAATCTAAAAGTTAGTCCAATGCTGAATGTGCCCAATTTTTTTAAAACTATCAAAATAAATACTGAATGGAGTTAGTGTTCATAATCTTGTGGAAAAATTTGGCCACAAAAATGGTATGTGTAATAGATCAATTCCTGTAAGCAATTAAGGGGTAAAAACGTTGCTCAGAAGTGTTTCCTAAACATGAAAGGACATGTCAGGGAAAACGGGAACACCGCGTCGTTTAGGCTGTCTGCCTATATGGTAAAAGTTGGCGCTTGTGTCCGCCTCAACCGAGCGTGGGTCGTACATGCAGCAACTGTTAAACATTACTGCTTACCAGCTTTTAGTGGTTTGCTTGTCTGGAGACAGGCAAAGGCGCTTTATTCGAATTTATAGGTTAACCGGGTAAGAAAATGGCGTCCACGAACAGGGTTAGAAAGTCATGCAATACCAATCTCACACAAGTGTGCATGTAGAGGATTTTTGAACAAATTACTTTCCAAGTAAGTGTTGGATATAAAACGTTTTAATCTTTGCATAGCAAATTTAAATTAAGAATTCTAAGTTTTCTGTTTTGGGCCTTCGCCATAAAAACTGACGATCTTCATAGAAACATATCAATTGTGCGTTAATCGCACACGCTATTCAACATATGGCCTTCAGATTCATTCCTGAATGTCTGTCATCATATAGGCATCAAAAGCCAGGCGCTTTTGTGTGACAACAAGAGATGTTTGTCATTTCAGGAATATGGCGTCTCAAATAACCATGGAGTTTCAAACGCTTTTTTACTTCTGTATGGACAGACTCTCTGGGCAGAATGAAGATATCCTGAGTGGAATCACTAATGAGTTTGGAGGGTTAGAACTAAGTAACGATGGCAAAATGTCTTGACAACCTTGTTTCACAGATGCTACATGTTTTGCCTCTTAGAATTACCAGATCATCAGATTGTGTCTAACTTTTCTATCATTTTGCATATATAGATTAGTTCTTGTATGTCTGTCTAATAGATGACTACCCTCGGTGCACTCAGGGTTTGATCACAAAACGGCTTAGTAAAGTGTATAGTATATATATATATCGAATGTTGCATGTCTGATATACTATGACATCAGAGTGTAACAAAAGTCAAAATTCCAAACGGAATATGATCTATCGACGACCACTTTCGAGACATCTGTACTAGAACAGTCAAGCTTATCAGCTTCAGTTGACTGGTAAACAAAATTGAGTAATTTGAGCAAAGTGGCAAGTGGACGTTGCTTCACAATTTCGATTTAGTGTAGAGATGATAAAACTTTCGTAACTGACGCGTTGGTGTGAAACGCGAATAAACAAGATCTTCGTTGCTGAAATGATTGCAGCCAACAGCTTCATTGGAATTTGACCTTTTGATTTAGTTCCATTCATTTGTTTTTCTTGTACACCAATAAACTGTGCTAACACAATTTTTAACCGATCTGCTCAGAGACAATAGCGTGCACGCAAAGATCTCTCCTTTAACCTGTTTTCAATTTATGCACAAATGATTTTCATTTCTATTACCAATAATACGTCACACGTTATCACTCGCTCGCGCAGTAGATGTAAGTATAATCCAGTTTCGATCAGTATTTCCACTTTACTTTATTCATCAGAGCTGCAAGAGGAGCTCCGACGCAAGGTGCTAACAGTTTTGTTATTTTTGTTGGGCACAACTTTCAGGCCTGGGTTATGCAGTGAAAAATTGAATGTGTTACTTTTTTGTGCTAACATCTAGCCGAGTTAATCAGTCAATGTTTTATTCTAAGCAAACTTTGCTGACGGATGGAGGACCGTGCATATCAGACTAATTCCTAAGGAAAGTAACAGGTAACTGTTACTCCATATCATGCATGCCCGTGGAATAAAAAGCGTTTTTAACGACTTTTAAATTTGAAAAGAAGATTCTGGTGAACATCACTGATTGTAGCCAGGTAGTCTACCGTCGCTTACGTTCCACTGTTGATGGCCTTTCTTGTCAACTCCACTCTTTTCTGTCGGTGCTTGTTGGGCAACCAAGAACAGTTTGCATGTTCCTCTGACTTATGCGACAAGTTTGGAATGGCTGAAAGTGAGTCGTTGCTTCAAACTTTCAAAGAATCTGGCATTGAGGTCTCACATGTCGAGCTTTCGTACGATTAGCTCGTAAATCCACGTCATTTCTGTGTTCGGTACTTAATTCTTCTTCGCGTTTCCCATCACTTAGTTAGTGGATTTATCAAGGTATGCGTCTTCCACGATTAGTGGAATTGATCATTAGTCGTTTTTCTGGCATGCTATCAAAGGACTGTGCGTTTTGCAGGATCCCTGAAACATATGTCCGGCTGATTTCATTGTTTCTTATCATTTCACTTGCACGGAAAGTTTTCAAAAACATTATGTGACACAACCTATTCTGATCTCTGTCGAATTGTCCCTTCATCGCCTCCTTGGCTGCGGTGTGAAACTTGTTTGCACGCACTCGTTTTATCTTCTTCAGTCTGATTTTCATTCCGAAAGCCTCCTTATTTTATAATCAACCACTAGTTTGAATCAGTAGATTTTTTCACGAACGAGGCGGATTGTGACCTTGTGTACACATTTCCATGGGATTCATGTCTGCTGTCCTCGCTAGTTTTTGACTCGAGCATACAAAGCTCGTTGTCTAACATTTGCTGAAAAGGCTTGTGGGTCAAAATCGAAAGAATCAACCATCACGATCGATAGTGCGTATTACGGATTCAAGTTGATCGGATTTGAGGCGGAAGGCAATACATTCATACCAAGGGTTATGTATTCAGCATTGTGACGTCCGGTTGAGATGATCCGTTCACATTCGTGCACACACCGCCCGTAGATGTGTTCGGCTTGACGTAACTTTGCGAAAGACCAGTAACTTTGGGTACTTGTTACGCAACAATGTTTTGAACAAGCTACCCCGATCGACTTGTTTGCTGGCTTCCATGATGTTTTCAGCAATATACTAAGAGATTTGTGATTGTGCGTGTAACAGTTGGACATTTGTGCGTCTTCAATTGTTTTTAGTTGTTTTGAAAGCACGGTCTCCTAGTAGATGAAGCATTTTTCGGCAATATTCCACCTCTAAAGTAACCGCTACAACTTTAGTTGATGTAGCATACATCTCGAAAGGCGGGAATAGTTGTATAACCTGCGTTCGAGATTTTATAGAAAGGATCCCTCGTTGGGCTGCACCGACAACAAGTATTGTGAGCAAGGGGTACGACGCATTTGAATTTTTATTTTATCTCAGTCGCCAGACGATAACTTTTTCGTCTAAAATATTAGAGAGGTATTAACATTTTCATACCTTTTCTTCTCTTAGTTCTTCCGGTTTCTAGTTGACAAGCCGTCGCAATATGCGTACAAGGATTAATGCAACCTATTGGACAGCTATGTTGCTAAGTACATAACGCATTCTTGTCTATACATTCTGTCTCTGTGTTCCGCTTTGTCGATTAGAAAGGTCTGCTGAGATATTAACATATCGTATATATGTATTCATTCTTTTTTGATAACATTTGGTTGGCATATAATAAATTTACTATGTAATAAGGTAAGTATGAGGCGTTCTCGTTTACTGTCAAATGCACGTTCCTACGTTCCACATTGTCAGTGTACTTACACGTACTTCCCAATATTGGCATCAAAATTAATAGCAAGGACTAGAAAACAGATTAGTTGGATCGAACGTATGCAGACCAGACAGTGACCACATAAACAGGCTATTCCTGAAATGTGCAGTTCATCCCGAATTTTTGCTAACAGAGGAAAAACAAGGTTTCAGACTTAGTTTACTAAACGATGCTCGAAGATGCTCTGCAAATAACATGTTATTTATAACTTGAAGGTGCCAGTACCCCGACAGCGATAAACTAACTAGAAAATGACCCTCCATCCAGTCTGAACGCCTTCCAAGTTGGTTATTCAATTTGCTTGATTGGTTGAGTGGACAAACAAAACAGAGCGTAAGAAGCCCGAATTTGCTTAACACAACGCATAGAGCTAGCAGATCGTCAGATTGACCAGTCAGACCAACTATTGTGATATTGGGCGACACTCAACGTTACAAGTGTCTCTTATGATTGCGCTGGTAAAGAAATAACAACCTGCTTTTTTTCCGCGCAAAATTGCAGACGTTGTCGACTTGCGGGCTATGGACTGATTTTGACTCCACTGACTTTAATATGAGAGAATAAAGTGTTCATCGAGTAGTTACAAGTCCGTCACATGCGCACAGCTTTGTATAAGAGACCACGGCTGGTGACTGACAATGAAACTTTCGCAAACCGCAGTGAAAGAAGCTGAAATAAAAGCGTATTATGCACCTTTATCCGGACGTTTTTGTTTTTCAGTCTTAATACCCCCAAACTATGCAATCAGCTGTAATAGTGTGGCACGAGTGAACTTGTGGCATTGCACGTGTTCTTCTCAAGCCTAACTCATCCGATTTTGAGGTCATAATTCTGGCTAATAAGATGCATTAGATTATCCCTATTAGATCGTCCAAATATTTTTATTTTCAAAAGACCACTAGACGAAAACAGCTGCGGAAGACGTTCTGTTTGGAAGTGCTTGTAAGAAGTATATGCCCATTTCTCTTGAGAACCTCTACACAGTATTCGGACACCAATCATAGTTGAAATTTGAATACCATGTTCTCGTCTTGGCTTTCAGTTCAGCCACATATCTCATTTTCTGACCTCCTGAATCACGTGCGTGACAAGTACACCTCAAATTTTTTAACTGTTATTCTGATTGAAGTGCACTGTTCTGTTTTTGTAAATCATGCCGGTACCCACTTCATGCACTAAGGTCCTCTAAAGCAAATGCCCACTGAACACAAACATCTCACACTCCAGCCATAACGGCCACAGCCATAACGGACACAGACGTTAGACTTCTATCAACTATACGTTAGCTTATCAACGATAAAAACGTACATTTTAGGCTTTCCGTAACCCGGTTAGCGGCAGAGTTTAGGTACCACTTATCAAAGGATTTCCGCAAATTTTTGTTTGTATAAACTCCTTAGGAAATATTAAACGCCAGCAGTATTGCTTGCGACTGATTCGCTGGAACAAACTTGGTTATCATTCATTTTTATTGCAAGTCATCAATAGAGGAGATTTCTTTCAAAGTCAGTCAGTAATTTCGCCTAGACTGAAGCGCGTTATCCTGGCAACACTTGTGAAGAGGAAACAATGTCGTTTGACTGTCTGTTTAGTCTGAATTGATGAAGATAAACATCATCCGTTTTACAGAGCTGGCCCAACTAGCCGTCATATGAACTTTTCTCCGTAACGCGTGTTAGCAAAAAGCGATAGTTTTCCTAAAACCAAACTGACTAACCCCCTATATTTGGCACGTTTAGGAAACAGCGTAGTGTGGCCATATTGATGGATTTATAGTTTTATCGCAATCAGTTCCCAACTTGTTTACGTATTTCAACAAATGCTCTGTTAATATCTAACGCGTTGGCAGGTAGTAGAAACATTATGGTAGATAACAAAGTTAAGAATTGGGAGATTTCATATTATCCGTATAGTATGTTTGACCCATTAATTCATGTTGATTTTAGCCAGTTCCGCAAAAGTATACGCCAGACAACAACGTGCCGTTTGATCAATATTATTCCAATGCAACTTACAAACAGTAACTAAATAAGCAATACATCATTCCTCAGTCAAACATAGAGCTTTTAGTTTTGTTTCTGCATTTCTACTGTTCGTAAATTTATTGGAAACATCCAGGAACCAACACTTTTCAGTTATTATAGTGTTTGGTTTATTCATCCTCACGACTGCCTTTCGAATTTATCGATTTTTTTTATATCAACGTCGTTTGGCACGGCAATGTGTGCATTAGTGGTAACGGTTTTATAATACTTACTTCATGAATTCCATTTCAGTATTGCTGATCCTTTAGTTAAACAAGCCTGATGTGACCTGTTACAACCGTTTCACCGGTACGTATGACCCATATAATTTCAATTGTCATATTTCAACGCTGTTTCATTTAGTTTGTAGAATTTAAGTTCATTTGAGTTTTATCTGGGCTTCCATGGCAACCAGTAGATAAGCTCAGAATTAGGTTGTCAATTAAATACTCAGCAGAGGTACATGAAGTTTTGATTTTGAGTTGCACTCACGTTGCAACTTCAAACATCTCTATCTTTCGTTATAAACAATCTCAACATAGAATAATTGAGGTAGAAAAACTAATAAGTTGACTCATGACATAAAACGATTACTTCTGTCGTTATCGATGAGAATGAGCTGAGAGATTAAAAATGAGAATATTTCGAAGACTCTAGGCAGCTTACAAACAGCAAACATCCATTCAAATACATCTGGTTGTGTACGCGTTATATTGCAATCTATTGGTCAATTTTCTCAGCACTAAGGATGATTAACATTTTGGGTGAATATTAGAAATGGCAAACGTCCTGAAGTTTTTTAATAGGTTGCCGCTATCCGTATAAACAGAGAAGCTTGAAGAACTATTTTTTTATAACGGTATAAATGTGAGTGTGTTAAGTGTTGCAAAATAAATTGATCGATCAAGGATTCCTGGAGACTTACTTTAATTGACCACTAATGTATGATTACTTATAATGTCAAGGGCCATTCTCCTATAAAGCAAAATTACCCAGGATGCCGCTCATGTGAAGTTGAGTCACTTGGTAGATATGTGGTCACAGGCCAAATATTGAAACTGCTCTACACTCACTACCAACAAATGTTGGTTTCAAATGTTTATCAATCTCTCAGAAAGAAGTTGGGACAATTATTTTGTGAGACTTTTGGAGTATTTCACTTGTTTTCATTCATTTTACTATTCGTTCTGAAATTCTTTTTCACATCGTGCAAGCAAAATACGCACATAGTAAGGTCAAAGTAATCCTTCGGCAAAATTCGGTGGCTTATTTTATTGAAACACAAAACTAACCCAGAGTTTCCACACAATAAGATACCGTTTTTGAAATTCGAACCTCCCGTTAATGGTTCGCCTGTGATCATTCCTATATTCGTTGAAGTTTTGGTTACCCAGAATAATAAAAGAACATTGGGCTAGTGCTTGTGTGATCAACTAGCAACTGCTGGTTTAACATGTGGTTACATTTGAATTCATTCAAATATCCTGGAAGGACCATTACAGTTGATTCATTCTTACAGCAGCACGACATGCGTGGTCAGTTGGAAAGCTATTAGCAAGTTGGGCGACAGTTTCTTTCGCGAAGAGATTTTTCTTATTCTCAGAATCCTTCAAATGTTCTGTTTTATGGTTAGAGCCTCAGTACCTAACTTTTTCACGGATACCCGTAGGAGGCATCCTCTTTGAAAATCCCGTCTTCATGTCTTGTAATGGCAGAACCAAAAATGTAGCTCATGTTCAATTAAGCGTTGAAAAGCCTCATGAAATTCATTTACGTCCCCCAAATCTGTCACAATACCAAGTGACATTCGATTAAGACTATCAAAAATGAAATATTCATAATAGTGAGTGTTTCGGTGATGATCAGAATGTGTGTAGCACATTGCCAGGGATGGCGGGTAGTAACACTTGGGAACCACTTCAATGGGACGAAAAACCAGAGCTGACGTCATTGTTGACAGCAATTTTTGGTACTGGGTGTTTTGACCACGTAAATCAAAAGGTCATGTAAATCGTGAATGCTAATACAACGTGTAACGTAAACAATTTGAAAATAACAAAAGTCTCATAATATTTCAATTTTTTTTCGCAAATAATTGTTTATCCTCAAATAACACAGGTTACCTATTTATTTCATACATGAATTGATGTTCAAAAAAGACATTCGGGAACAGCCAACCGAATCTTTGTAAGTTACATTTTTGTTTGAATAAATACGAAGTTGTACGCTCCAGTGTATGTGTGGGAACAAGCAAATAACAGCATAAGATCTTAACTACCATAATCTTATTTCCAGCCGTTATGATTTGTCGGCTGGTTTGGTTTATGAAATTCGGTGAAGACACCTGTACTGTGATGTAGTTCACTTTGTTCAGCGGTCATGACAGCATGCTTTAAATCGTTATGTACCATTCAATTCAAAAATCACTTGCAGTACTTTTTAGGACAGATTCAACCTAAAGGTAAATGTTTAAAGTACATTTTCTTCAGGTTACTTGGCCGCCGTACTTATACAAGTATTAAGAAATTTCACCGGTATGCTTATCTTTCGAAATTATTTAGTAATTCGCTGCCGATCGTATGCACCATAGGCCACGTATACGGCATACTTATTATGTACTCATTCTATACAGGCTAACGTTTTAATTGTTCTCACGGACAAGTTGTATAAGTCGCGCAACACCTCTCTTGTCGGAACGCTTAGGAAATATCACCCTTTGTAGATCAATCATGCATTCATTCAGTCTTGACTCTCTGGCCACTGGCTGATACAATACACATTGCTACTTTTGGTGATGTGTGTTATCCTGACTTATCGAAATTCCTCCATTACTTGTCAAACTGTACAGCTTGACGTTCGACGAGACCTTCACAATACGGTTGTGGTCTACCTATTTGCATGCACAACAGCAATGTGTGATAATATTAGACTTTCCGGTCACGCTCTGCCTTTCTGTGAAGAAGGTCTTGATCAGCACCCTCAGCTAATGTTTGACATGCACACATGCGTTTTTGGTGTTATAATAACACAATTTTAGTTTTAAAACAACTAAATTTTTAATTGTTCTTGATAAAGCTTTGCAAGGCTTTCATCCGTCTGGTCTCAACCTAGTGAGTATTTAAAATGTATCCTCTTCGCGCTTGGTCTGTTAATAAATCAGCGAACATGAAACCAATTTCCAATTTGTTTTAACATTACTCAGTTGGATTCTTTCGTTACACGGCAGTTTATGGAGAATTAGCAATGACCGATTTATTGCTGCCGTTGATCGTAACAATAGCTCATCTCTTATAATAGCACACGAAGAATGTATTAATCGTGGCGGACACAGTTCACACCATAAAAATACCATTTACATCAAGGTCTTGTCTACTAATCTGGAAATGGGATTTTGTAAATGCTGAGTATACATGTCTCATAGTGCTTAAAACAATGTTTTGGACGTGACTTGTCTTGAAGTGTATCTATTTTGTACAGGTTGTTGCATGCTCATAAACACTTCATCGGGGTTCTTGTGAAGCCCTTGTTGGGTTTCGTCGGTCGTAGATATTCCTGCTGCGGCAGGGACCGGAACATCGACCATACTTTTACGAGTTAACCTTGGAACCACTTCTACGGCAACCTCACTTCGGTTACAACCGATTTCTTCTCAGTGAAAGCATAATCACACTGGCATGTGGGTGATGGTAAAGTTGCAGGATAGCGTTGTCTAGTGACACAATGAATGCCCATTCATCTCAAATTTTAACCCGCTGTCCTGTGTTTCAGCCAATAAAACGTAGTAGCGGGCTGCGATTGTTGTACGCTGACTATCATGCATAATTGATCGCAGATTATTCTGCTTCAGTCAACACTTATGAACTGCATTTGTTATTGTTTAAAATGAAGCTCGTTACATTTCCACTTGGATTCAAACTATCCTGGCATTTGTGTGGGGCAAGCACGATATTCGGTTGTGCGAAAAGAAGATTGTGGGTTGTCCAGAAGACCTTTTGCTTCTGGCCTCTTTGTATTTTAATCAAATTCCGGACAGCTCATTTCCAAAGGAGAGTCCAGACTGTTTGCTAGTGGTTTTCAGTTTCCTTGAAAATCTAGACAACACGAAAAATGTGCTCAGTTTGTTTAAAAGTTTGGCAGCCTAGTTACGAGTTTCCCTGTTGATTATATGCACTGTGTTTGACAGAATTACATGTTGCCTTTAGATTTATGGACGGAGATAGATGCAAGTTGATGAACTCTACGCTGGATGTCCTGCTTGTTCCATGTTCAAGCAAAACAGAATATGTAGTCTGTCTGTGTTCAAGGCAATGTTCATCACGAAGCTCCAGTTTAGTTGACCGTTTGAAGCAGTAATACGTAGTACCTCCGCCTGTCAGGTACGTCGTGTAATAGCAAACTTAACTTGAGCAGGTGAGCTCGTTTGAATTTGCTGATGATCTGCTTAGAATGAGGAAACGTTTGTTTGTTTGTGTCAAACGTACTAGACGAATTCGGATACTGACGTATACGTGCACATTTCTACACGCATGCATAAGTCAGTTGCGGCTAAAGCATAGGGCAACGATCACTACATCTTGTAGACGACGACTATCCACATACGGTGGAAATTAAGACTGAAGTGGTCAAGACATTTAGAAAGCACCCGATTCAAAGCTCTATTTGACTTTTCTTCACACGGCCAGAGATGACGGTGAGAGTGAATCCACTCAGTTACCAAAGATCATTCCCACAACAATCCAGATGAGCACCTTGTAGCGTTTTTTCCGTAGGGCGGAGAATTGCAATCTTTCAAGTGTGTTGAAGTTCAGTGATCCAAAATTTTACCCGACTGACTAACACCTGATATTGATTGGCAAGCAAGCGCCCGGACAGATCGAT
>LOND01002253.1:35900-46183 GCA_014220965.1 Paragonimus kellicotti | reverse complement strand
GCACACCACAATCGTCGATGATAGCAAAACTGTGTACATTCTACTAAGTAAGACTAACTCCATCGATTTGCACAAGGTCGTATAATCGAGGTGTTACAAGGCAATATTATATTCAAACCAGTAATCATTAGGATTTGCAATGTTCCACTCAGTGGTAGATAAAAATTGTCAAAATCTAACAACTGTAAGATGAGTTAAGTATGACAGCATTCTGCTGGATAGGTGGTCCTGTGTTATGGGCTGAGAATGAGCAACGTTGAAAAGTAATGGTCCAGACCTGTCTAATAGTACTGTAATGTCTGATACGTGTTAGAAATTCTGCTGTTCATCAAAATTCCATTAACCGTTTTACTCGGTTGTATTATACAATGAACGCAATTACGATTTTTGTGTACGCCTTCGAGCATCATTAGCAGCTCATCCCTGTCCAGACATTTCCGAATTGATAACTGGACTCTGCGTTTAGTAATCGTATGTGGTCGCATAAGAGCGGCATTCAATTAATTTGAACATTGTATGTGATAGGCGAGTTGTATTCCTCTATTTTATATTTTCTCTCAGGATTGTACGTCACAGTATAGAGAGATGATTTTGTAATCAACAAACAAGTCATCGCAGCTTTTGTGTCAACCCTGTTACGTCAACAGATCAGTGTTGGTAAAATCTTGGGCAATATGTTCGGAATGTCATCCGATTAGTAACGCTCGTTCAGTCCTCAAAGGATACTGAATTTAAAGCTTTACGATAGCAAAATGAACGTGCTGCACACTACTTGAGAGGTCTCAGAAGGCAAATCTGAATGACAGCCTACAAATTTAGTCTTGTGATTGTACGTGACTTGAAAAGCTGCCAAAAGTTACGTCTAACTTTCAGCCCTTATTTCTGAAGGTCAAGCAGAATTCCATTAGGCCTGGACAAACAAGTTAGTAAACTGAACCTGACGAAATTCTGATCAAATGACCATTCAAGTAGTTCAACTACTGAATGAAATCCCAGCTCGTCCAGATTGATATTTTCCGGGCCAGTTTGGCCAAAAAATACTTCAGCTTGGAACAACACACAGCTGAGCGGAATGGTTCTGAGACAAATTATGCTCGTAACGTTACCATTTAAAATTACGTACGATCAGCATCACGAGCTCAAGTTATTTTACGATCACGTTTGCAACTTGCTTATTGAAGTGAGAAAATTTGAGGAAATGTTTTATCGCGACGTCATAGAAACTTATTTCGAGCAGGTTCCCAAATCACGGCATAATTCATGGCACAAATATGAACAAAATCATTCTGATACATGATCTGATTATTTTTACCAATGTGCAAATGAAATTTAGGCTGCATATCACAAAATTGAATACCAAAATAGCCCAACTTTGTCCGCGCTTTTGTCAGCTTTTTCCAAAGAACAATCAATTATCGTGTTTGGTTTTCGGAAACTAGAAAAACCAATAACATATTAATATATTCCATACGAACAAAATACCCAACGATACTAGGTGACTTTTATCCAAATTTTCAGTTTAACTACCGAGCCGTTTTAACTCAGCTTTCCAAAAACGAATTACAGTTATCATGTTATGCAGGTCTGGACGCTGATTGTAGTGTGCCGCTCACAAGCTGCTACCAAACCATGATTTTACATATTCTAAGGTTCAGGCTGCAATCCCTTAAACAATCTTCCCAGATACCTGAAATCACTACGGTTCACGAACTGCAAATCGAGGGTTTTATACTGAGTGTGTCTTTTCAAGGTCTCTCGATATTAGCTGAAATTACTTAACAGTAGTTGTTTCAATCTGAAACATATCGGTGTGTGCACTCGTTGTCAAAGCAAATAGTATGAGTTTTAGTTCTGTTTTTAAAATAGCAACTAACTCACAATGCGTTAATCAAAACGGCCGTTTTCAGCGCAAGTAACAACCTAACGATGTTTGGTTTGTGACCGGCTCCGTGTGATTTAGCACTGATTCAAAAGCGTGCTCCAAACGCGTTGGTATATCAGCCTGGAGTGAGATCAAGACGCTCAACTCAAACCGTTCTCTTAGAACACGGATATAACTTTTCCTGGATCACCGAAAGCGTACACGTACACACGTACAAGTGTCAAACATGTTCATTTACGAACTGGTACACCCACATAAGATGGTCCAAGTTAATTATACACCATTGGGAAATTCTCAATCAGTTAATTACACGTTTTACCCACTTGAAGATGGTCAGCAACTTTTGTCTTACTCTTCGTCAACGTTTTCTGTCTGTGCACACTTTTACACATGTGTACAAATTTAAGCTGCTTCAGGAAAGCAGTGAATACTGGGTAGTCCGGCAACTATAATTTGTTTGTCTGTGATGAATAAACAACTAATTGCTCGTGTGCGCTAACAGAGTTGAAGAGGAAAAATGCGTGAAATTTCCTATCGACCGCTTAAAACATACCAAGTATTGCTTTCACACAACATCGGCCAAATATTTGAATTTGCTGACTTGGTGATGCGTGGTACGTTTGTTGTGATGCGGTTCCAGCTCACATGGCAAACACAAAAGTGTGAAACCTGAATTCAAGTCCAAATGATCGCGCACATTGCCAATGAAGTTGAACAGAAGTATCCATCAGATACAGTGCATGCTCTCTAAGTCAACTGCTGGTCCCAACGATTCTCAAGAGCTTCAACCGGGGTTAGTTGTTTACGGAATTAAGGCGATCATACAAATCAGTACATTCAAATTTGATCACATCTTTCTCAGTTTGAAAGCTGCTGGCTTACATGAGTGACATTCAGTTTCTACCAGTCAGATTACCACTACCCATCACTCATTGACACACTACACATTGAGCCGTACAGTGTGCCTGAGTTCAGTTAGTTGAGTAATTCCAATAATGAGGTCATCAAATGCATCTGAGTGAACAAGCGTCCTGCCTGTCCTCGGGAAAATCTGGCAATCTGAGTACCACTCACAAACGGATGTGATTGAAAGTATAGATATGAATATAGATATAGAGTATTCGTACAGAATATAGGTACAACAATTCAGTCGTACTACATGTGCTGTGGACGGCCGAATGGTCAAAACGGTTACGTTATGAAATGGTATTCTGGGATACGAACATCGGCCGTGACGATCATGTGCATTACTGACATTCTTTAGTAAAAGCCATGTTTAAATATAGTACTCCTTTTTGGACGTAGCTAACTGATAATTCAAAATGAGCTTGAAAGTTGCGATCGACTGTGAATGTTTTTCCATTCAAACCAATCAAGGTCCTTACTATTCAGCCGTAAAGTCGTCTTATTTACTAATGAAAAAGGAAGATATTGTGGAAGGATGGCATTTTTATTGCCCTCAAAGATATATATATCATGTATATCATAGTCTTTCGTACATAAAATATACTCTTTTCCCCACCAGGTTCTCATGACCTGAACTTCAACACGTTTTCACAAAGATACCACGGAAGAAACTGAGAGATGAGCCCTCAGTTTGGTAGGTTGCTAGAGTTAATGATTGATTTGAGAATTTATTAATCAATGTTTATCCAAAGAGTGCAACGGAAGTTTGACAACGAACGCGCCATAAAAATGATAGGACAGTGAACAGGTCTGATAGTGAACTAACACGCGACTGATAAATAACAGACCTAGAAAGTGTTGATTGTCATTTTTAGCTTAAAACCTGCAGATATACCCGGCAAACCGTGTGGAGTGATTCAGGTGTTCTAGCATATCAAGCACAAGAGTTAGAAAGAAATAGGAAAGACAAAACATTATCAAAGCTTTGTTAATAGATGGTGATAAACCTAAGCTTTAGTTAATGCTCACTTATTTCGTGGGAAAGCTGTGAGATAATTGAACACGGTGGAATATTTGTCAGCTAAGTTGGTATTGTTAACCTGCGGTAATAATATTGAATCTACGACCAGAGATGACGTCAGTTCCCTTTGAACATAGGCCAAACTGATGGATGGATGTCCAGGTGTCTTCAAAAACTCGTTTGTTTCTATAAGTCTAACACTAAACATATCTGTCACTATGGTGTATCTGGAGAAAGCTACAATTTCAATAACTGTGTAGCTAATTCAGAAACAGCCCAAAGAGATTGATCTGCATCTACTCAATAACACTTTTTATAAGTGAAATCCTGAATTCGTTGAACCTTGCGCTCCTTAGGTCAGGTGCAAATATGCTTCTCGTGACGATAGTCGTTTGTTACAAGTCATACTCACCAAAAGCATAATGTTCCTCGGAGTTTAGCCATGATACATTTTGTGCAACTAAGAGTTTAACTGGAGCATATAGTGACCAGAGGCGTTATACGAAATTGAAGTGTTCAGTACAATTTTAAAAATACGTAACAAGTTTGATTGACTTCTTTTTTTAAACCACCACCCATCGGAGTATTTTGTCTGAAGACTGATTAACAACTTCTGTGTCAGGCAGCACACTTCCAACGACTTCCAACAACTTCTAACAACTGAATATTAACGTGCACATTAGGAAATGTCTAACTAAATTTGATTAGACGGTCGTAGTTTACAAGACTTCACAACTTTTGCGTGTGCAATCACAACCTGTTTGCGTTTACATGCAGGTGAGCTGTCAGGCTCAAAAATGACGGCTTTTGTTCCCCTAAATTAATACGGCTTTTCGAAAAAGACATTTTAAGTTATCAAATTATGTAAATAACCCTGAGGATCAATGTGACAGTTGGTCATTGAAAAGGGTTTTGAAAATGATGCATTGAATTTAATTGTACAACGAGAGTTAATAGTTAAAACTGTACTGATTCCCTCGGGCTAATCCATCTCAAAAACTATTCTCGATTCATTCTTCGAATTTACCAAGGAAACTTATGGATTAATGGAGGTATCACCATTGCACACGAAAACTCCAACATTTATCAGCACCTAGAAGCCTTCGTTGTCTGGTCTTTAATATTGGAAAAGCCATGACCATGAAACTGAATGTGAACATTATATCCGCATCTGTACGCTTAGAAGAATTGATTAGACAAAGAGTTAGTAGAAAATGTGAGCAACTAAGAATTGTTTTGCTGTGTACAGTTCCAAATGCAGAGCTTTAGGAGAGACCTTTAAGTGGTGAAGTTGGGAGGAACGCTTTGCAAGATCAACTTACATTGGCTGATAAAACCTGAAACAAAATTTAGTGGCTTCCGACCTGTACAACTTCAGTTAGTCAGCCGATCCCCGTGTTAACCGTAAAACGATGCTATTGCATTCTCAGTTGTCCAATCCAAATACTAAATTCTCGGGTGTCTATACACAGCTGCTTCAAGTACGGGTACGGAATTTACAGATTCGATTTAACGATTACTACGTTATGCGATATCTCTGTCTGTCAATTTAAACGGAAAAGATGCCAACAAAGTTCGCTGTAGCCAGTTTCTCTCATTTGAAACAGAACGGTTTCATATGTGACACCACCTACTCGTGCACCCAAGACAACAGCTAAGCACCCATGAACGCACACCTTACGCTACTGTATTATGGGAGAGTAAAGGCATTCTTCCTGGAACTTACCGAACAATACGCGCACACCACCCACCCCCTCTTTCGCTTCACGTTTCTCTTTTTCCCTCTACCCGCCTGAAATCGCACAACCAACAACAAGTCACAGAGATCGGAAGTAAGCGATGGAAAATTCGTTTCAATTCTGTAATATGAGACAAAAGGGCTGTTTCGTGAAGACAATGTTCTCTGACCTGACTGTTAACGTTACATATAACACGACAAAGGCTAACGTGTCTACTTTACCCGTTAAAAACCTTCGAGACCCTTTAACGAAAGACATTGCTGAAAACCGCTTTCTGGGAGGGGGCGCTCACATTTGTAGACTATAACAATGTGATGAAACACAATATGAGGTTTTCGATTTGCTGTTTTTCGCTTAAACACCTGAACGGAATCCGCATACGTAATTCATAGATGGAAATGAATTGATAATTCATCAACCAAATGCTGCTGAAACACGGTTTATGCCTTCACCATTTCATTACTGAAATTAACATTGATTTATTTCCCAACTGATCATTGTCAAAGCGAAAAAATGTTCATTATCCAACACATTATAGTGAATATCTCAGCGAGGTATATGGATGTGCCAAACTCATGGGGGTGAACGAACTGTTCTTTGGTAATACACAATTCGTACGGTTTGGGAAATGCCTTGAGCTAATACCGCGTATCAGCTTGAAAAATACAACACATTTATTCGAGACCTAGGGACTATACTGGCGGTCAGTTTGAATCTGTCTGTAAGTTGTTCAGCCGTAGCTAAAATGGCACAAATAACACTGGAACTTTGGGGAAAACATTTGTGGAACCTTCCGTCCTGAAATGTCTCCATTGAGTTAATCTCTAAAAATCCGGTCAACGTGGAAACAAATATAAAAGCCTATCATTCTTATCTTAAAAATGATTTGTCATTTATTGAAAGTGTTCATAAAGGCTGCTAGAAGAATTTGAAGAGGCTCAGAAAGGTCTCCCATCTAAGAAGACTGGCAGGATTAGATCAATCCCCAATGGTTTACAGACACCTCTGGAAGGAACTAACTCTGATCTACAAAATACTCCACACCTCGAATCATCTATCAACACATTTTCCTACACTAAAGAAATGAAAACGAGAAGTTTGAGAAGTCACTCGTTAAAACTAACTAATGGAACAGGCAGGTTACTCTGCAGTCGGAACTGTTGCACAGCTAGTATCTACTCCTAGTGAGATGCATTACTCAACTTTTTGATCATACCTGGTTCAGCTGAGAGTTTTAAAATATTACACGACTGAGACTGAAAGCTTTCCAACCCTTGTTCTAGCTTAGCCTCACAGGTCATCAGCTTCGCATGTCTGACGGGGTGTGGTTTCAGCGTGTTCAATTGTTCGTTGCTGAAATGACCGTGGCCAGCAGCTTCATTTAATTAATGTTATTTAGTTAGTGTTATTTAGCTGCATTCACTTTTTTATGTCTACAAACCGTCCAGCGCGGTTTTTCATCGATCAGCACAGAGGCAGGAACGCTCAAGCAATGGTCTCTCTCCTTTCTTTAACAACACACGGTTCTATGTGAAAACGCTTTTCTTATCGCTTCAGCAAGATTCTTTGATACTCCGTAGAAGGCTGACCAAAAAATATTCTAATAATGAACATGAATCTCTGGTGTAATGTTCATACCGCCCGCTGAGTCCAAAAAGTGAAACTACTCTTTCAACGATGGTTTAAAATCAGTCACAGATAGAGAAACCCTCAAACTCACAGAAACAGGTTAGTTAAAGCGTCTTAACACGACGGGCTGCTGCAAATGGGGCTTCCGGTGTTCGCAAATGAATAAGTACATTAGCTCATTAAGCCATGAACTATTTCGGTTCGATTTACTTGAAACAACTAGAAAAGTTTTTAACATCTCAGAGTCGTAAACATTATCCACCCTTGTATTGTCTGTGATAGCGGGTGGTGGCACATAGCTGCGAACTTATTGTCGACGGACCAGAGTTATTGAGGTTGCGTGTGCTAAATGAAGAAGAGGATCTCAAACAAGTGACTGTTTCAGCAGATGAAAGTGAATGAGCATAAAGTCTGTCAATACATTTCATCATCGCAACCTCTTCAGTTGAGTAGAGATGAACTCGGTCTCATAAACAACAATTTCTGTGATACAGTGCAAGTATTTTTAACCGAGAGACAAAATTGTCTGCTTACGTATCAATACAGTTACGTTGAAGCCATCTGGTGAAAATCAAGTAAAAACCGCAAGCTCCAGGTGGTTAGTCTGCCATTGCAATCGTTCCACATTTGTTGTGTTCCTTTGCTTAATTCATTCCGTCCTGTCAGTTCTAGTCAGCTTTTGCAAATTTCTTGATAGCTGTCGGTGTACAAATCTTTATACGCTGGCCATACACTTAATAGCACTGGCAGACATGTCACTGTAAGCTTCTAATGAGTCTGGTAATCTTTCTTAAAGTATCGTTCATTTACGTGATTATTTGGCCCAGCTTAGTAAAACCCTCCAGATTAACGGTGAAACTTTACCATCAAATGGCGCCGGTTCGGAGGTCTTTCTGTTTGCTACCTTTCCTCTGTTGTGGTTTTCACTTTATATAACTCCCTTGTCAAATTATGTCAAAACATTCATAAGTAAATATGGTGATGATCTAGCGATATACCCCAAGCATCCTGATCTATTTTCTCCGTCCGCTCTATTTGGAAGTTTATCGAAACCCTCGAAATGATTCTTGTATACACAATTCGTACGGTTTGGGAAATGCCTTGAGCTAATACCGCGTATCAGCTTGAAAAATACAACACATTTATTCGAGACCTAGGGACTATACTGGCGGTCAGTTTGAATCTGTCTGTAAGTTGTTCAGCCGTAGCTAAAATGGCACAAATAACACTGGAACTTTGGGGAAAACATTTGTGGAACCTTCCGTCCTGAAATGTCTCCCATTGAGTTAATCTCTAAAATCCGGTCACAGCTGGAAACAAACATACTAGTCTATCATTCTCATCTTAAAAATGATTTGTCATTTATTGAAAGTGTTCATAAAGGCTGCTAGAAGAATTTGAAGAGGCTCAGAAAGGTCTCCATCTAAGAAGACTGGACATTTTAAGTTATCAAATTATGTAAATAACCCTGAGGATCAATGTGACAGTTGGTCATTGAAAAGGGTTTTGAAAATGATGCATTGAATTTAATTGTACAACGAGAGTTAATAGTTAAAACTGTACTGATTCCCTCGGGCTAATCCATCTCAAAAACTATTCTCGATTCATTCTTCGAATTTACCAAGGAAACTTAATGGATTAATGGAGTTCACCATCGCACACCCGAAAACTCCAACATTTCATGCACCTACGAAGCCTTCCGTTGTCTGTGGTCTTAATATTGGAAAGCCATCGCTACTGAAACTGATTGAACATTATATCCGCATCTGTACGCTTAGAAGAATTGATTAGACAAAGAGTTAGTAGAAAATGTGAGCAACTAAGAATTGTTTTGCTGTGTACAGTTCCAAATGCAGAGCTTTAAGAGAGACCTTTAAGTGGTGAAGTTGGGAGGAACGCTTTGCAAGATCAACTTACATTGGCTGATAAAACCTGAAACAAAATTTAGTGGCTTCCGACCTGTACAACTTCAGTTAGTCAGCCGATCCCCGTGTTAACCGTAAAAAACGATGCTATTGCATTCTCAGTTGTCCAATCCAAATACTGGGTGTTCTAAAACGCTTGCTTCAGTACGGATACGGAATTTACAGATTCGTGTAACATTTACGTCCGTTCCATTATCGTTCTGTCTGTCAAATTTAAACGGAAAGATGCCAACAAAGTTCGTGTGCAGTTTTCTCTCATTTGAAACAGAACGGTTTCAATATTGTGCAACAACATACCGATGCACCCAAGCACACGTATACTCATGAACGCACACCTTACGCTACTGTATTATGGGAGAGTAAAGGCATTCTTCCTGGAACTTACCGAACAATACGCGCACACCACCCATCCCCTCTTTCGCTTCACGTTTCTCTTTTTCCCTCTACCCGCCTGTATACCAACCACAAAGTCAACAGAGATCGGAAGTAAGCGGATGGAAATTGATTGTCAATCATGTTGAGCAAAGGGCGTGTTTCGTGAAGAACAATGAGTTCTCTGACCTGACTAGTTAACGTTACATAATACGACAACGACACAAAGGCTAACGTGTCTACTTTACCCGTTAAAAACCTTCGAGACCCTTTAACGAAAGACATTGCTGAAAACCGCTTTCTGGGAGGGGGCGCTCACATTTGTAGACTATACAATGTTGAAACACAATATGAGGTTTTCGATTTGCTGTTTTTCGCTTAAACACCTGAACGGAATCCGCATACGTAATTCATAGATGGAAATGAATTGATAATTCATCAACCAAATGCTGCTGAAACACGGTTTATGCCTTCACCATTTCATTACTGAAATTAACATTGATTTATTTCCCAATTGATCATTGTCAAAGCGAAAAAATGTTCATTATCCAACACATTATAGTGAATATCTCAGCGAGGTATATGGATGTGCCAAACTCATGGGGGTGAACGAACTGTTCTTTGATAATACAATAATAGCAACCAACAGAGATTACTTGACACTGCAACAGAACTGGGCACAGTCTTTAGTAATTTAACAAACCGCGTAAAACCACATGGCAACAAACTCGGGAGGAAAATAAAAGTACCAGTGAGGGAGGCCGCACGCAACGATAAGTCGATTGCTTAAATGGTACAGAATTGAGAAA
>LOND01002253.1:0-35800 GCA_014220965.1 Paragonimus kellicotti | reverse complement strand
GGAAGAACTGCTGGCATGCACTGAGTTAACTGAAGAGGATGTTCAACATTAACAGCTGACAAGAAAAAAACAGTTTGCGTAGCATCACATTACGCATCGGTATTTCCACACATATAATCAACAACGTTATTCCAGGCAAATGAAACAGAAATGTTTTGTAGGCACGCCTAAGCGACTTGTATCTGGATAAAATTTATCAACTCTGTTCAATGGTAACATTCTTCGTGTATTCTATGGCTAGCGATTTTCTCACGTCGCTTATCAAACAAAAAAAATGTGGGTTATGGATCCGCTATGCGAAGAATGCAAAGAAAGCAGTCTCAAAATAAATCGAGTTAGCTCAGTAATGCGCTTCATGTTCCTAGCTCTTCCAACTGAACCACATCTTCTGCAAGTGAAGTTAAATTGATTCAGTGAGCACGAGTAACACAACAACGACAAAAATAATGTGTGAGCATCTTAGTTAACGGTTATAGACGGCAGATTGATTCGGTCTCCATCTCACTTCTTTGGCAAAAAGATTGAGATTGGTTAGGATCCACAACATGCACAAACTACCAGAAGATTGACAAGGTGTGCAATCATAAATGCTTATACAGATATCTGATTGAAAATGCAGAAGTTCATTCGGAACTCTTTGAATAAGTATCGACAGATATGTTACAGAATTCCTGAGACAATATTTTCGCACCTTGTAAGGTGACGAGAAACCATAATAGCAACCAACAGATTACTTGACACTGCAACAGAACTGGGCACAGTCTCTAGTAATTTAACAAACCGCGTAAAACCACATGGCAACAAACTCGGGAGGAAAATAAAAGTACCAGTGAGGGAGGCCGCACGCAACGATAAGTCGATTGCTTAAATGGTACAGAATTGAGAAAGGCTGCGAACACAGAATAGAGAACTCGGTATAATCTGAAGAAAGAATTGTTGACAGACTTTTGCATATTGCGTGAGCAGATGTACGATCGTTTGAAAGTTTCTTTATGTTGCTCGTTCGCCGTGAGTGAAGGTACACATCAACATATTTGGATCTCCTAACAGACTAGATTGTGATCATTTCGAGGGTTTCGATAAACTTCCAAATAGAGCGGACGGAGAAAATAGATCAGGATGCTTGGGGTATATCGCTAGATCATCACCATATTTACTTATGAATGTTTTGACATAATTTGACAAGGGAGTTATATAAAGTGAAAACCACAACAGAGGAAAGTAGCAAACAGAAAGACCTCCGAACGGCGCATTTGATGGTAAAGTTTCACCGTTAATCTGGAGGGTTTTACTAATGCGGGCCAAATAATCACGTAAATGAACGATACTTTAAGAAAGATTACCAGACTCATTAGAAGCTTACAGTGACATGTCTGCCAGTGCTATTAAGTGTATGGCCAGCGTATAAAGATTTGTACACCGACAGCTATCAAGAAATTTGCAAAAGCTGACTAGAACTGACAGGACGGAATGAATTAAGCAAAGGAACACAACAAATGTGGAACGATTGCAATGACAGACTAACCACCTGGACCTGCGTTTTACTTATATTTCACCAGATGGCTTCAACGTAACTGTATTGATACGTAAGCAGACAATTTTGTCTCTCGGTTAAAAATACTTGCACTGTATCACAGAAATTGTTGTTTATGAGACCGAGTTCATCTCTACTCAACTGAAGAGGTTGCGATGATGAAATGTATTGACAGACTTTATGCTCATTCACTTTCATCTGCTGAAACAGTCACTTGTTTGAGATCCTCTTCTTCATTTAGCACACGCAACCTCAATAACTCTGGTCCGTCGACAATAAGTTCGCAGCTATGTGCCACCACCCGCTATCACAGACAATACAAGGGTGGATAATGTTTACGACTCTGAGATGTTAAAAACTTTTCTAGTTGTTTCAAGTAAATCGAACCGAAATAGTTCATGGCTTAATGAGCTAATGTACTTATTCATTTGCGAACACCGGAAGCCCCATTTGCAGCAGCCCGTCGTGTTAAGACGCTTTAACTAACCTGTTTCTGTGAGTTTGAGGGTTTCTCTATCTGTGACTGATTTTAAACCATCGTTGAAAGAGTAGTTTCACTTTTTGGACTCAGCGGGCGGTATGAACATGTTCATTATTAGATATTTTTTGGTCAGCCTTCTACGGAGTATCAAAGAATCTTGCTGAAGCGATAAGAAAAGCGTTTTCACATAGGACCGTGTGTTGTTAAAGAAAGGAGAGAGACCATTGCTTGAGCGTTCCTGCCTCTGTGCTGATCGATGAAAAACCGCGCTGGACGGTTTGTAGACATAAAAAAGTGAATGCAGCTAAATAACACTAACTAAATAACATTAATTAAATGAAGCTGCTGGCCACGGTCATTTCAGCAACGAACAATTGAACACGCTGAAACCACACCCCGTCAGACATGCGAAGCTGATGACCTGTGAGGCTAAGCTAGAACAAGGGTTGGAAAGCTTTCAGTCTCAGTCGTGTAATATTTTAAAACTCTCAGCTGAACCAGGTATGATCAAAAAGTTGAGTAATGCATCTCACTAGGAATAGATACTAGCTGTGCAACAGTTCCGACTGCAGAGTAACCTGCCTGTTCCATTAGTTAGTTTTAACGAGTGACTTCTCAAACTCTCGTTTTCATTTCTTTAGTGTAAGAAAATGTGTTGATAGATGATTCGAGGTGTGGAGTATTTTGTAGATCAGAGTTAGTTCCTTCCAGAGGTGTCTGTAAACCATTGGGGATTGATCTAATCCTGCCAGTCTTCTTAGATGGGAGACCTTTCTGAGCCTCTTCAAATTCTTCTAGCAGCCTTTATGAACACTTTCAATAAATGACAAATCATTTTTAAGATGAGGAATGATAGACTAGTATGTTTGTTTCCAGCTGTGACCGGATTTTAGAGATTAACTCAATGGGAGACATTTCAGGACGGAAGGTTCCACAAATGTTTTCCCCAAAGTTCCAGTGTTATTTGTGCCATTTTAGCTACGGCTGAACAACTTACAGACAGATTCAAACTGACCGCCAGTATAGTCCCTAGGTCTCGAATAAATGTGTTGTATTTTTCAAGCTGATACGCGGTATTAGCTCAAGGCATTTCCCAAACCGTACATGTGCTATTATGGTTTCTCGTCACCTTACAAGGTGCGAAAATATTGTCTCAGGAATTCTGTAACATATCTGTCGATACTTATTCAAAGAGTTCCGAATGAACTTCTGCATTTTCAATCAGATATCTGTATAAGCATTTATGATTGCACACCTTGTCAATCTTCTGGTAGTTCGTGCATGTTGTGGATCCTAACCAATCTCAATCTTTTTGCCAAAGAAGTGAGATGGAGACCGAATCAATCTGCCGTCTATAACCGTTAACTAAGATGCTCACACATTATTTTTGTCGTTGTTGTGTTACTCGTGCTCACTGAATCAATTTAACTTCACTTGCAGAAGATGTGGTTCAGTTGGAAGAGCTAGGAACATGAAGCGCATTACTGAGCTAACTCGATTTATTTTGAGACTGCTTTCTTTGCATTCTTCGCATAGCGGATCCATAACCCACATTTTTTTTGTTTGATAAGCGACGTGAGAAAAATCGCTAGCCATAGAATACACGAAGAATGTTACCATTGAACAGAGTTGATAAATTTTATCCAGATACAAGTCGCTTAGGCGTGCCTACAAAACATTTCTGTTTCATTTGCCTGGAATAACGTTGTTGATTATATGTGTGGAAATACCGATGCGTAATGTGATGCTACGCAAACTGTTTTTTTCTTGTCAGCTGTTAATGTTGAACATCCTCTTCAGTTAACTCAGTGCATGCCAGCAGTTCTTCCAGTTCAACCTAAATGTGTGTTTGACATGAAATTCATTGTAGTTTGCCTTTTGAACTCAGAACTTTAACACTAGCCTACAGCTCTGGTCCAACCGGTTTGTACCGGCTGTTGTACGAAAACCATCATTCGGATCCCCATTCGTCGTACTCTTTTCGCATCGCACAGAACGTATCACGTAACAGCGGAACCGTTATTTATTCAGGGAATATGATTTCACAAGGCCACGAGCACCCTTTGACTTGAACACCCTAATAAATTATTCCGGATACAAATGCCAAAAGTAATTTGACTACATGTACATGTAGTTACTTACTGCCAGCAGCTTCATCTGAATATATCTTATTTTTAGTGAACCTCTGATTACGTGGACTTATATAAATGTGACGGCAGAGGATACGGAACCTGCTACACGTCACTAGACACGGAGACAGCATTAGACAAACAAGGATTTGAGGATCGTTAAAGATATATCCACAATTAACGGAAAATGGTGTAACGAACAAGCTCTGTCTTGGTTATTCATCCTCAGGTTAATTACATAACATTTATACGAAACAAAATTGTCAGGGCATCTTGGTTGCAATTGCGTCATAAGCGTGGCGTAATGAGAAAGCTATTGTAAACACACATGTCATTGTTGTCTCTACTCATTGTTGGACTCATGCGATAAATGATACTGTTTTGTCCAAGTCTTTTCAACAAGAATAAGTTATAATTTTGTTAAGTTGATTATCGCGTGTTCACTGAGTAAGGAAATTGGGAACGTCGCCGTAAATTCGCTTCGTTTTCTGAGCACTAGATGCAGTGTGTCATCTCCACAATGGAATTCAAGTTACAGCTTGTGCATGGAACTACTTAGGAGGTACTCAATTTGATGACCTGTTGTCATTATATTTATACTCATCGGGATACGCATGCTTCCATCCTTGGTCAGACGTGACTTGGTGGACGATTGGGGTTGCATTCAGTTTACAAATCCACCCAACCTTTTCGTTACACTTATGTGTTCACGATTGTCACAGTTAAATAGTACTTTCAGCCGGCCCCCTGGCTGAAGAAACAGCACACCGCAGTTTCATTTTGTTAACTCTTTTCAGCAGATACGTGTGCAACTGTTCGCGCTCTTGTGCGATCGGTTATCACAAACATTTGCACTGGTAACCTACTCTAGCAAGTGCAAATCTCGGGCAAAGTTCTTTACTAATTGTCTGCATAAATAAGTGCTATAAGCGATCAGACCTAAATGACATCTGTCATTTTAATCAAATCCTGCATCCTTTATTACGAGTTAGTTTAGTACTCAACAGGAGCGACGTTTACTTCCTAATCGTGAATCGTCAACAGGTGTTAACGAAACAAAACGTGAACACTGTTCACCACAGAGTGTGTAATCGTCTACATATGATAATTTGGCTACGTCTCACGTGTTGCAAAATGCAAACTAGTCAACGTAGATATACACTATGTTCAACCCCTGACATGTGAGAATCTCAAGTCTAGTGATTCATTCTGAAACAGACTGACTGGATTGTCTATGGAAATGTGACAGCTGCGTCGATCGCCCCACTACTGGTATTGCCATTTGGCAATCACACATTGCACACAGATTGGTTGTGTGCACTATTTTGTTTAGAATTATCCGCTCTGTAGCCAAACTTAACTGAAATTACCGTTTCTAAGAAACGCAGAAATCATGAGTTGATTGTATCATTTCAGATTTAATGAGACTTAGAGTACAGAAAATTTTACACCATACAATGTGGATGCTTGTCAAGTACACTGAATATTCAGAAATGTTGCGTCTATGGACGTTACTTTAAGGATTTGTAGATAGATATTTCATTGTAATTACCACAAAATTCTGTTTCTGTCTTGGGTGCTGTTTGCCAAGCATCAGTTCTGTCAATGGTATGCAAAACGCGATATCAACTATCTTATTGTTTGTTGTGAACGAATCAAGTTAGGTGGCAGCTGACCCATTCCAGTTTACTGATGGTTATGTGTTTCTCCATAAATTGCATACGCATGTCAGGTTAATGATCAGCTTTCAATGACCGTATAAGGATATGACAAATTAATTCCCTGTATTGCTGTCGGCTAACAGTTTGCAGGCTGAACACTTTTACTATGTAAGCTAAACCTCTAGGAGACCTACATCAGAGCAGGACATCAAAAGCTAGCTTCAGTTGTGCTACATTTCATCACGAGTGCTTGTCCAGATTGAAAGCGAACGTCTGGCACACAATTATGTGAGACTTACTAACATTAATAGACTAATCACATTTTAAACACGTCGAACTCATGATGTTACAAGGTTTTCACACAACCGTCTGTCACTTCTAGGGTTATTGCCAACCGTCAGCATCGTTCAGATTTCAACAACAGTCAACCCCAGCTGTACACAACAGTCCATTATGGTTCGTCGCAAACGGAGTTTAGTGGTTCAAACCTGACGTGATACTTCTAAACACGAACGCAGAAAAGACGGTTACTGTTTTTTCTTCTGAAGCAATTAGGCGAGGTGAACATTATTCAAAAGTCATTGTAGATGAACGATGACACTACCTTGAAATCAACGCGGTTGCATTCAGCGCTAGAATTGGTGAACACAAACTGTTACCCGATCTGAACAAAACGATTCCTAGACGGGTGGTTAGAAACGGAATAAGGACCCACCTGATAGTAGTTAATTAAGCGACGGCCGAAATAAAAAAACGCATGTAAGTTAGTGGATTCATTATTGACCATATCTTCCAGGTGCTAACTGACTTCCGGTCATAATACTGCTGTCACACCCTCATGATGAATGCGAAATCCAAATCTGGTGTCTTCCTTCAGAGTTACTAAGGCGAATAAGTTCAAATTAAATTATTACCACGATCCATAAGGGTTCTAAGCTTTTCATAGACACCTTCAATACGGTTATCTATTTCAGTCTGAATATAGATACAAAATACTGATCCATGACCTTCAGACTATTGAATTTAATTACGGGTTTATTTTCACGAGTCTTACCATACTGCGTCACACATGTCAAACATGTCCATAGGTGATTTGCTCACTTGGGCAATATACGTGGAGAAGGGTTTGCGAAACTCAGCCCGTACTAATCCATTGGGATAGCAAATTTCACTACCTTCGCAGACAGTTGAAGCTGTATGTTAATACACGAGCTGAACGCCAAATCACACAGTAAACATGGATGCACGTATATAGTAGAATCACAAAAATAGTATGGGCAGACTTGATAACTTAGGAGTCGTTTGAAAGGAAATAAGCTCAAGGTGTTTTCCACAAAGCGGCAGAAACAGCGTGTCATCGTGCGTTAAGAGCTTTACCACCTGAGCAATGTACTGAGGATTACTCCAAGGTTTTCAATCCCTTGGGTTTTTTGATGGAATCTACGTGATGTAGTGAAATGGGTAAATATCTAAATCAAGCTGTGAAATTTCCAAGTTCTTGGATTGGATTCATGACTCAGCTGGCAAATCGCATGTATCATTCAGGCACGCTGCTTCTGTTCTCGTTCCAGTCCAGTTGAAGTCCATGTTCTTCAAGATTGCGTTTCCCCCAAACCCATTGTTTTCTGTTACTGTGTAAATCAATTATTTGGTTTTTTGGTAATGCAGGTCATTATTACAGTTGCGAGTTCGTATTCAGTATGGCGCATTCTCTCTGTTTTTCCATCACGCTTCATACAGTCCGGCAAGTTAAGTTTGGATCATTCAGAAGGTTGATAACAGCGACTTGGGACATTCTGATTACCACTACGAAAATTTGTGAAGATAAATCGAAATGTATACACAAGAAATGTGAGCCGTGATTTCATCTTTGAGTTTTCATTGGTTGAGTAAACTTTGGGATAACCGTTTTAGTGACCACAGGTACTTTCGTACGATGTAAGTAGATGCCGAATAAGTCCATGAATATGTTATTTTTCCATCAGTTGGAAGTGAGGCGGAAGCAATTTACCTTACCAGAGCTGACCGTAAAAGTATGTCCAGGGCGACTGCAGCAGACTTGTACGGATGTTTAAGACAATTCCCAAAAACTGACGGCTTATCTTCCAATTAACTAATCTTTTTACGGCATACTGACTTGCTTTGTTAAACGCCATGTCCGCTGTGTTCAGTGTTGTCAAGTCATACATTGCGTTAAGCAACGTGTGGAATGGCGAGAGAATCGGTAACCAACGAACCATCTGAATTCAGATAGGATAAACGTGCACTGCTCACATCCGAACTGTGTCAACTTCTTCTGTGCAGGTCTGTTTATTGTGGATTAAATGTTGAAAAACCAAATCATCCATCATCTTTTCTACCCACAGTGTGCACCATCAACCTGCTTCTAAAATACATCAGTGACAATGAGAAGAAATTGAATAAACCGAAAGTTTTTAAATGCATAGCGTTTGAGTTAAGTGTATTCGATGTGATCTATGTGTCGGAATGTGTGGGAAATGATATCTAACTCTGAGAGGATTCAAGTGTAATAACTCCCCTAACTGAAAATAACAATATATTACCGTTCAATCTATCTGTGGATTGGTTGAGTGACACGCTTTCGGTTGTCATCACAGTGGGGAAAATAGTTGTTTTGTGTGTCGCGACTGTCACTTTAAGGTTAATGCTTCAGATTGTTCACTCTTATTTGCTTCTAATAAGATGTTCGATAATCGTTCTATTTAATTCAAAGTAAATATTTTGTAATACCATGCGTACTCATCACACAATAATACTGATACTGTCGGCTTACATAAAGTATTAGGTATGATGTAAGTGGTCACTGTTAGAGATGGAAAATGAATAGTGTGTACCAAACTTATTGATCAACAAAACATCTTAACATAAGCTTCATCGACTAATGTTACTATTTGTCTACTTAACTGAAATAAGGCTTTTTCGTGGGTTTTAAACGATAAATTGCAGTATCCATGTCACCGTTAGTCCAGACTCAGTGCATACTAAGCATTGCTGGTTATTGGCAAATAGAGACGTACCGAGCAATACCGTATTCCAAGGAGTCTAAGTCTTGTGCGAGGGGTAATGGTATTCTTGTTCCTACTCTGATACCTTCGGACACGAATATTTGATGTTTCGGTGACTGAAATTGAGGGGCATTGTCATTTATATCGATCAGCCGAAGAATGAGACGTATGAAGTTTGACTGTTTATCAGCGTGGCTGTTTGTACTGTTAGTCTGACTGGATGTAGTACGTTTTGTCTGCACCAAGATGGTCATGGGTAATTCACATTCTTTTCGACGAGCCGTGCAACATCGCTGCATCGCCTCAGAAATGACTGTATCCTGTCCGTGGTCTGCCACCTTTGAGCAAAGTTGCTCCCTGTCAATGTGGTGCTGTGAAACTATGGAGAAATTGATTGGTTGCACAGTGAAATACGATGCCAACGGATTGGCAGTTGAAATGATTTTCGTAGTCACTGTTATGCCATCTTGATTACTGCGCATTTGATTGGGGGAGAACAGTGAGCAGACGCTGCCAGTTACGTCATCAGACAAGGCTCGGTTAGCCGGCGTTTCATCGTATATGACACAAGTATGGCTGAGTTGAACAAGCCCATTTTGCAGGTACCGTTTTGAACGATGACCACTGGTAGTGTCTGTGGTAGTCTGTTGAACATGACAAAAAACGAACTGCATCCATAACAACTCTGACAACAGAATAATCTGACCTGGTTTGCGCGAAATTTGCATCTTCAACTCAGCACCACGCAGGTTTGACTGTAGTTTTGTTTTTACGGTTACTCCCTTAGTTAAAAGATACTCCAGCAACGTGCAGGCTTGTCCCGATCTTAGTAACACATCTGCTAGTCTCCTTTATTCCCAGCAAAATCGGTAACAGATTGTCACCATCCGGATGCTTTCTGAGAGTGAACGAGAATTATTCTGAAAGCAAGCCTTTCTACGTTAATATTGGGGACATCTACTGTCGGTCACACACGCACGCACACACTCACGTCGACCATGGTCGTTAACAGCTGCATGCTGATTGGTCACAATATGACAAATGACTTCAATCTTCCAAAACTGTCCCTCCGCACACGTGCTACAGGACAATCTTCTGTTCGCAATATAACGTAAGCGCACTCCTTGAATGTACTACTATGACTTCTGCTGCGACCACTGCTACCGCAACCCCGAAACCCAACTCCACCCCGGACACTACCCCAACCCATAGCCTATGAATAGATGAATGGTCAACCGAGGATCAGGTGATCGATCGATAATGCGAAAACAATATCACAACTGATAGGACCTGTCACACGCTGGAGTTTTGTGTCAATAATTGAAAGTGGAAAGCTTAAAGAATACGTTCTGTAACTGGTACTTATTATCAGTTTATGAAGGGTCTGTGGCAAACAGCGTGTGCAGGAGACAGGGTTCGCATCGTGGAGTAGAAGAATGAGTAAAATAAATGCTACCCACTGTTCAACCGAGCATGGGTTTAGCTGAAGTTTAACAATCTTCCTACTATTATTGTAACTTGAATTTCAATATACAAGAAAGCAGATAATGTGGTACAGTTTGTCGAAGAAGGAACAACCTTGAATCATATGACCTTCGGGCAAACAACAATTTCCTCGATTGTTTAACCAGATCTCCTACGACAACCTGTAAACACTTTGCTATCGTCGAAATCTTCCATTGTTACAGTTTAGCAAAAAAATTTCTAAACAGATATTGGGCTTCTGTTTGGATATCATACACGGAAAAAAACACTATGTAAATTTTACTATGACGCAACTTACTGGTAACCCTTGATTGGGGATAAACGTTGCAAGATGTCGACTTTTGTGTCAATATATATTGTCAGAGAGAAAGCTTCTAAATATGACGCGAATAGTACACAATCGAACGGATAAAATGTTTTAATGTTCGGAAGTTCACTACCAAGCAAGAGATTTAGTCTGAGTCAGTAATTGTTAAGCGCACAGAGCTGGTCCCTCACGTTTGATCAGTAGGGTTTCACTGATAGTCAAAGGTTTCTGTTCTGTTTTACGTAATAATACCGTTGATGAAGTGATCGGATTTACTGTGGCCGGTTATCTGGATGTGTTTGGCAATCGAGGATAGCAAGTTGCGGTGTTTGTCTTCAATCGTGTTGATGTCTTGCTCCACAGAATTGATCAACAGTTCGGGAATATGTTAGCTGACAAAACCGCTGATCCGGTCTGCCAATGTAAGTGTCGTTGCAACTGCAAATGCACTGACTGGAAATACGAGAGGCTGAATGATCAGACAGGCGACGTTTAGCTGTAAGTGGCACGGTTTAGCTGAGGGATATGCTCAAGACAATGATAGCTGAAGCCTACACCGAACTGTGTTGGTCAAATGATTTCCTCGAGATGGTAACCTCATGAAAACATCCTTTTGAAAACAGTGTACACAACCGGTTTGGAGCGCTTCGGTTTGCTATGGATGCTAATAATCTTCTGTGGTTATTCATTAGTGAAACTTATCTTCGTTGAGAATTGCAGGCGTGTCAGCCGTACAAATCATGCGGGCTCCAATGAATAATGCTTTAACCAACTCGCATTCACAGTTGATCGACGCGGAACTAGTACGATTAATACATTGACGATGCAGGAATTGACACACGTCTGTTAGTTATATTGTGTAGGAAAATAATTATGTAAAAAGGTAACTGCAACAAAAAATTTTGGCGACCCCGGATTGATGTTACATTTATATATTTAACGTTAAAGTGTTCTGTGAGCACAGATTGCAAACTTATTGCATACTGACTAAATTTATATAGGCGTCAGTAAGCTATACCAAAACGTTCATGCCTTGCGACAACGGCAATTCCTGGTTGATTATCAGTCATCTGCTTCTGAGAGAAGTCAGTGCAATACACTTGAGATTATGAATCATTTAACCTGAGATATTCTAACGTATTTACTATGACGTCTCAATGTCATACCAACCTACTGCGTCCACAAATTGACTCGCAACTAAAGACCCGGTATTGTACGTTTAAATGTAACTGACTTAATTTGGTGCAGCACGCGAGGGAGAAGGATGTTCTGAGTTAGTAACTCTTCACTCGAACAGTGAAGATTGTTAACATTCCATTCCGGCTTCAGGGTGTAACTGTGATTATTAACGAAGAGATACGTGAAATAACCTTTGCAATTCATCAGATGGTTATCCTCAGGATATGACCCGTAACCCAGTTTTTGAAGCATCATTTTCCAAGGATATTTAATTTGGTAAACTTGCTTCCATGAAAACGTCGTAAAAATGAAGAGAGGAATTCATGAGTGACCGAAGTAATCCCCTAGTTATCTGTCGAGGTGACTACGGATAACCGATAATCATCATAACCGTCGGACGAAGATCATGGCCAGAGGACTATTAACCCTCGGCTATGCAAATTTGTAGTTAACAGGACCAAAAAATTGTACAGCAAGATCAAATTGAACGCGCCTCGAGACGATAAAGCTACGATAATTGATGACCATATTGTGAATGACAACAGACACCTGGCAGCCTAGATTAGCAAGTTTAACGAGTATGCACCTGAAGTCTACACTGTTAATGAGGCGATTTCGCAGTATCATTCAGCACTCTCTATGCCAAGACTTCCCAATTACGTAGCCATTGATTTTTGCCTCCTGATGATCTTGAGTTCCTTAATGACTAACGTTACATGTACACAGGAACCTCGGAGCTGACGATTTCATGCCTACTAGACATCTGGCCAAAAATGACGGGTTCTGTCCGGATGTACGAGAGTTGACTGTTCTGGCACACCATTATGCTTAGCACAGTCAAGTTTATGAATTGTGTTCACACATTTGCCGTTGTAATATCTCGAGTATTCTCACAAATGGTTTTATTTGGCAAATCTGGTGTTTGTTGACGCTGATGGTTCACATCATCTGCTAGACTCTGACTAACTAAAAATATCCTACATTTATCATTCAACCCTAACGATGTCCATCTGATTGTGCCTTCATATTTCTGTTGTCACTGTATGCTGTTTCGTGAAAGAACGTAATGTAAATTGGCTTCCCAAGTAGACGATGATAAACAGTTTTGTTTAGCGACCTGACATGTTCCGGATGGGATAAAGGCACAATACTGCCTGCGAATATGAACAAGCATATGCTGTAGGCGTCTTCACGATATGACATTATACAATGCATTGTGATATATAATTAACGAGAATTTCATACATCGTAGGGTGAGCAATGCAATATGCAGCCCGCTGAACTCAGTGTTCCACCAATTTCTGCTTGTAAGTGATTTCAGGCTTTGCTTTCAAAGCAAACAAACTCATGCCTTTGACACGTCTAATAAAAATAACGATTGCGGTTTACATATGGCTGACATTCAACCCCCCAACAACCTGGCTTTTACCGTCCAGACAGAACGCGTGTGCCCATTTCGGACCAATCCCGAGAAATTTTTAAGTAGCCTGTCGTGTGCTTCCTTTTACTGACTACTTTAATTTGCCAAGTAGGCAACGCCAGTTTCCAACAGTGAACAAGGTCCCAAACTGCGATTTTCACAGGCGATCCTGGTACTTCCGGCTTCGCCACTTCTTGTTGAGTGGTAAAGAACGCCCATCGTTGATTACCTTAGAAACAATTGGGCATACACTATGTGTTTACAGTACAATAGCTTTGCAGTTAAACCGCATATTACCCACAGTAAACTGATGTTCGTGTGCGAAATTACGAGAAACGGTCAGATTAGGTATTGTTAATCTATAATCGAACGCTACAGAAGGTACTCGTATTTTGCACAAGTGAAAACGCACGCAATTGGGGGATAGTTAGACGGTACTGTTGGACGTTTGCAGTGCCAAGACTATTCAGCGAGTCCACAACGGACTTAACTGAAGCGATGTTTGCATTTTTAAAGTTGGTACCTTGTTTTCACATTGGGCTGGAAGGAACTACAGCTTTTAACAGAGGATATGCATTGGCAAATTCAGATAATTGTCTATACAGACAACGTTCGCGTTGATCTCACAATAGGCCCGAATGCGTGGTCTTGTACATACGTTCAGCCTAGATCGTTTGTGAGTAATGCTCAGATTGAGCAATCACTTCAAAAGGAGTCTAGGCAACTATCCTGCTAACTCCAGTCGAAAACCCCATGACTAAGACTTTCTCGCTTATCTGAATCCCCGGCGTTTATGTATGGCAATTCGATCGTTGGCTTAATGGTCGACTCGGCTGTCTCATAAAAGCTAGGCCAAAGTTCAAAGCTGTGTTGTGGTAAGGATACATGTCACTGCTGAGCTAGGGCAACGGCGGAAATATGGTTTGGTACCGTTTTAAAAGAAGTTAGCCGAAAATATACTCGGATGAAGAGTTACAAATACCTGTGTGTGATTTTCGATTTGTATAATTTTATCAACTTCCACAGTTTAAGACCACGGTTTATAACGTCAGATGGGTTGAATTTGTTGAAAATATTGCCAAAACTACAATTCAACAAGCTTTTCTCCCTCAAGACGTAAATTTTGCGACTCATTTTATAAACTTCTAGAACAGTTCAGCGGTTAAACAAGTTGCACTTACTTAATCATCATATACATGTATGTTGTCACCAGCCACGAATTGTCATGCACTGCAAATATTGAGTGACATTTTTAATGGTACCAGTTACACGTCCTTTTTAACCGAAATGAAAATGTTTAAATGTGTAACTACATCATAAGCATACAAAGTTAGGATGAAATGTAGAGATAATTGATATCACTTTCTTCACAGGGTTTCTAACAATTCACTGAAGTGGTGCTGTGTAAAATTGCCTTGTACAAATGAGTCGCGCACTCAACGTTTTGATTCACAGCGGTCATAGTTTTTCTAATCAGAACAGCAGAGACACAGATTTTAGATGATGACCAGTATTACCGCTATCTAACACTGTAATGTACACGTGCAAAGTTTTCAGCGCGTGATGGATGTTTTAAAACCTTATCTCCGAACAGAAATATGTACTGATTTTGAGCAGACCAACTTCGTTTTGGTAAGTTCATACCTTCGGTTAGCAACATTACGGAAAGTGAATAATCAACAGTTAATAAGATATTCCTTGCGATAAGAACACGCGCGATTAGATTTCGTTGGAGTTAGCACCATACACAAAGTAGACTTCTGAGTTGGACAGAAGAGTCAGTAACACTTTTCTGTGTACTGTATCGTTTAAATACATTTCGCTGCATCCCACCGGGGTGTAAACTACAGTCTGCTGACTTGAATAGTGAAGTTCAGTTAATGTTATTAAGTCAAACATCAGAATAAATAGCCAGCCACAAGTTAAAGCACATTTATCAGGACAAGCTGGTATGCGTGAACAATTCCTTTCAAAAGCACAAGGGTGGGTTTCACGTGTTAACTGTGATAATCTTCACCAACCGGAGAGGCATTCGATAATTTATTGCATAAAGTAACCGAAACGTTTTCTCCGAGTCAATGTGAGTCTGAGATGCTAACAACTGCATAGCGATCGATGACGCCTGGGCTGTCTGAAGTGTCACGTTCTGACCGAGTCTTGACGTTGAGGTATCCGCAAGCGTTTTGCAGAATTTGTACTGTGAATCCGTTGCGTAATGGCCTTTCAATTTTTCCTACATAAGTAGCCTAGCACCTAAAAGAAACTGGCACTGTGGTCAACAAGGTTCCTTCATGAAAGCGTGGCCGGACTTCCAACCGCGACCGTGGCAAAAATATCCACTACTGACGAGCTTCAACAACAGTGAAACCGGAGTGCAGCGTATCTGTTCAAAACGAGCTGAGCGAACAGTCTACAGAAATGCCACAGGTCTGACTAGTTGAGGCTGATGTCCAATTTATATGGATCGAAATCTTCCACTATCCAACACTAACAATTTGAACAAAACCGTTAGAACACGAAAACTGGTAGATGCAAGCATTTCGTATTGACTCATCAGTACCAAATTTACAATAACATGAAACGGTTTTTTATATCGAACAGTTAGGGGTGGGTGGATACATAGTCGATTGATGGGTTAGGAAAGGTCACTAAGTCCAGGGCAGGGTCAAGCTCACGAACAATTGTTTCTGAACACACAGGGCCGGCTTCAGTCGATTGATTGCGACAGCCTCAGCAAACCGCAAGAATCTTGGATTGGGATGACGTAATAAGATTCTGAATGCACAGGTCGGGTCGATGACGTGACCAGTGGTCAGGATGTGTCTTGCGACTGCGGACACTGGTTGCTTGCGTGTTTCAACGACATTGCCGTTCTTCGATGATACTGAGTTCTGCACCCATTTAGGCAAATGTTCCTTCACTCTGGAAATCAAACACCTCTCGGTTCTGCCTATGTAACTTTCTTTGCAGTTACATGTAAATTGGTAGATACAGTGTGAGGTGGCACCGACAGGCTGATCTCCCCTGATTGAAGGCAAAGGGCAACCAACTGAGCAGTGTTAAAAACCCGCTTGACTGCTGTTTGAAGATAGCTATGTAGTAGTAATCCCATGTCATCCCCTTTGAAAGGAGGATTCAGAACCGCTAACTTTCTGGAAACGTCTAAATTCACATGTTCCTTTCGAGCCATTTGACTGCTTTCTCAATAAACCGAAAGAAATAGCCGAAATATGACCAAAAAAACAAGGTCAAATACACGAAAACCAACCCACACCTACTTCGATATGCCGAGACGGTTGCCATCAGAAGGAACAGGTCTGTACCGTGCAATCAAAAGGAACTGTTTGCCACCCTCTCATTGCTCTGTCAATGGTAGGGTTTGTACACCAGTAGACGATTTATATTTTATTCTAATTTGCTCTGCGGTTTGGATTTCGACTTGATAAATTGTAGCAGTCTGCAGTAGACAATCGTAAACATACCGTGAAAGCTGTCTTGATACAAATCGTGCAGCATGGCATTTCTGACTTCACCTTTCAAAGATATCACCGGAAAAGATTGTTCTACGTCTCAAGAACGTGACCGTATGGCGTCGACGTTTCTGTGTCAGCAGCCGTCTTCTGGTCACACATTTTGAAACATCTTCAGCGATGCACCAATTAAGGAGCACCTATCAACAAACATGACATAATACCAAGACAGAAAATTCTCGAATACAGGTAAATTTATTCAGAGTGAGATGCACGTAATGGAAACCTCTGATCGGTCAATAAATCATGAGCTTTCTTAGTCAAAATAAAACAGAGTGTAATAGCAGGTGACACTTTACCGACTTGATCGACCGTTTTTCGTTAGCTTTTTTTTACACTGGATGGACGGCCGGGTCCTTTGGAGCATCGCATTCAAGTAAGACAGACACGATTAAAACATTGTGACGTCTAAAAGTCTGTTCACAACTTACGGATGGCACTCTCAGCACAGAAGACAATGTGAGCCGCTGCTGTAAAAGCAGCCCGTTTGGAACCGGCTGTTTCATTCCCAACATTCTCCTGACCCTAACCACAACGAAATCTTGTTTGTCACAACTGAAAACATCTTATCCGTTGTATGATTGTTTTTGGTAACTTTATGAGAGTCAACGGTAAATAATTGAAGAACACAAATTCGTTTGTCGACTATTTTTCACAGTTAGAGGCATTTCTCAATTGCGTCGAGCTGTACGTGGCTTCCGGCCTCTTGATTAGTTTGAACTCCAATAGCGCTGCAATGTCTAAGAGACAAGTTCAAATTGTGGCTCGGATTGGAAACCCACGATCGGGTTAGTGACTACGGGCTCATCTTAGAAGGAACTATTAGATGTCTGCAGACCAAACCTGTTCGTGAAGCCAGTCAAGTGTAACGTACAAGCATTATTCATGAAAATCCTTTCGAAGACAGCTGGAAACATTAACTTACATATCTGACTTTGTTTCTTTACGTTTTGCTGATCGAACCAGGCTGTCAGTTTATAAGCTGTCTCTTGATATTTTGTATACCGCAAAGAGGAAGTTTAGTAAAATTATTTATCGGAAAGGTTGATGTGCAGATCAGTATTGAATTCCCGTTAGCAAGATAAGTAATTAGCGTGATAGGGTTCGTCATGATATTTCTCGATCGAGAGCGTGGTCCGATATCGCAGACCTCCATATTTTTGGCATGTGCTCTAAACATAAGCATCGCGTGGATTCAGGTCACTTCTATTTGAGCCGTGTGGTTTCACGTATGCATTATAAAAATTTTGAGGTCGGAACTCAGTAGTCTTAGATTATTGTCTCCGGTTAGGCGCAAACGGAGGGGTGTCATAAGTTGCAAACAGAAGCCATATTAATTTCCTTGGATGGATGATTATGCTGTATGTGGTTGCATTAGGTATAACTATGGAAGAATGGCGATCCACATTTTTTTATTAGAATGTTTATTTAGTGCGACAATTACGATCAGACTGTCGAAATAATTCTGACTAAATTTCCTATCGAGCTGTTGACTTTGGTTTCGTATGCTAGATTATCGTGTGTACACACCAATTACTTTCACACAGCAAGTGAATTACGGATTATGACAAGTAAAGATGGTGGTAAGTTGGACGTTGTTTTTAATACATCTGTGTTGGTGGGAGCGTCGATACTGATGGGTGGTATGTACTTTCTATGGTTGCGTGTATAGAGAACGGAATTAACTCTTACGACTCTCAGATTATTGTTGCTTTGTGCTTCTTTCATCAGCAAATGTTACCCAATGGCAGATGGGCTGTCGAAGCAAACAATCAGTTCATATGCTTTCAGTGGGTTTCCATAAAATATTTACGTCTTTTCGCTTAAGTTAACGAACAAAACTGCTTCTTTTGAACGCTATATATCGCATTCATATCGTAATGTGTTTGTCATTGCGATAGGAGGTTTGTGACCTTCAATTTATAGGAAGATTTGTTATTTGTAGTAATAAGTACACTGGTTGTTGACTATATTATCAATATAACGCAATTTTCTTTGACAATAAGATTGGGCGTTGTTGTTCGTCCCACTTGCAGCGATATTTGGACGTCTGAATGGCGGATTAGTTTGCTGGTATGTAGTCGTCGTAAATCTAAACTATTTTGTGTGATTATTAACTTCATAACAAGAATTTATCTTTAGAAAAATCTGTTGTTGCTATGAATTTGAAGACATTTAGGCTCAAGAAATAATCAGATTTTCTGGAGTTTCAACAACTTGTTCCGCTATCTCTCAAACAGTATGTCGTAGAACCATATTTCCGAACACCAGCTTAAGGAATCTGGAAGCGTCAGTCGGTTCTATCCATGGGTTCAAAAAGTGACGATCTCGAGAAAGAAGAAGTGCGAGTTAGGCATCGGTTACAATTTGGCTTGTTTTCTCACAATTAAGCGATGATATTACCGTTCTTCCAGTTAGTAAAGTTATGATAGGAGTTTTTCCATGTGTCTGGATGTTCACCATTGTATCACACTATGTATTGTGCTACAAGGCAGGCTACTTGTCAGTAACAAGGCTGAGCATTCCAGCTTTCATCTTTCTTTGACTAATTATCGTGAAGTAACATCCGTGATTCTTCCGGTATGAAAGGAACCGACTGGAAAGTCTACGAGAATGCAACAGCTGTGAGTGGAGTTTAAGTTATATCAACATAGAACTGTGTTATGCGTTGCTCTTTCTATCAGTTGTAAAGAGTTGGGAGACGTAGTGTTAATAAAAATTGAGCAACATAATTTCAGATACGAAAGCCTGCATGAAAAGCATTCCTTGTGCAATTTTAAGTCGTAATATGAACTAAACTTGAACGGCCTGTTACCTGGATTATATCGGCGGCTCTGTTGAGCTTGGGCATCCAGTTTACTTCGTTCTGACACGTTCAGTTGTGTCACCTCACTATTGCAAACGCGTCATTCTCAGCTTGTCGAGTCAACTGACTATCAATGGGCATGCTTTAGTAGCGTTGTGGGATACAGTGACAACTTTCAATATCTGAGGCGACTATATTACTTTCCTGTTGCTCGAAGTATTCGTCGAGACATGCCTCTGTGTTTGGACTTGAAATCGTTGTGCAGTAGTATAAATAATTGCTGTGCATACTGGCTCGAAAACAGTTGTGGTTTTCCTCGGTTGGATTCTTGTACCCCGGTACTTTAGTGGTGTGCCATTTTCCACCCCTTCTCACTTATTCAATTGATTACAGAATTGCTATGTGTTTGTAGAGTTCAGGATGTTGTGGTTCATTCTTGTCTGGTAGAGTGTGAAGTGTAGAGATAAGGATTGTTAGTTAATTGATTTTCTGGGTTTTGGTGGTGGATAGTTGGTGAACTGGGTTAATGGGTGGTGTTGCGTGGTGGGGGGCGGGGATGTGAGGCGGGGAATGAAGGGGATGAGTTACATACGTAGTGGGCCCCTTTTTTTCTCTCCCGTTTTCGTTAGTTGTTTTAAGGAGGCGCTCACCTCTCCGTTCATCCATAAAAGTCCGGTCTTTGAAAATGAACTTGTTTTTTGCGGATGAAGGACTATATATGGCCTTTGTAAAACGCTTTCCAATTAACAGTTTTACTTTGCATCACGGAACTGGTGTGTGTTAGGCTTAACATAGTATTTGCTCAAGTTGTGCTTCCACAAGTCGAGTAAACTGGTTCCTAGTTTACCTGATGATATCAGTGATACGCTGTTGAAAAATGAGCTATCTAAAGCAACTTAGGGATAGCGCTTCCCGACAGCTACAGACTGCAGTGCGTTTGTTTGAGATACTCGGGAGGTGAGCATCTGAGAATAGAGGGAAGGTGAAAATGTGTTCAACATATCAGTCGTGAGGATGATAACGTGTCACGTACAATAAACGCCCAGTACGCAACGTATACACCTCATAAGAAGGATATCAAACTTGCAAATGCGTGGGGTGACGGATATCTGAGGTGGCGACTAGGAATCTAACGATTAGTTTATGGGCTAAGTGTGTAGCGGATGTGTCACCTAACGAGTGGGAAGAACTGTGTGTTGTATCCTGTCTGTCTTGTCAGGTTTTGTTAGAAACTTCCGACTCACTGAGAATAAACATGAACTTAGTACTGGGAAAAGCAGCTTCGTCAAAGATAGGAAAATTGCTGCAGTTCATACATGCGTGCCTACATAGTGGATGAGCCTATGTTTCATTGTGATGTTTTAAGGAACCGCATATATTATGTCATATTGTAGAATGAAAGCCGGCCGTTTCTATTCTGGTTATCCTTTACACTTGCTGATTAACTCCAGCGCAACGTGGCAGACATCGGGAAACAGCGTTCTTCCGAAGTAGGGGTTCCAACAACAAGTCCTGTAAAAGGAAACAACACAAACAAGCATGAGCCAAAGGCCCAGTAAGCCATGCACACGACTTACACAAACGGAAACTAAAACGGCGTCAACAACACAGCAGCACGCCCCGTCACACAATTCAAATTCAACCTGTGCGCGCTTGCTGGTTTCGACCGCACGTTGCAATATCACAAAACTCGGACGATTGTTTTCGGTAGTCTGCATTCGTGTCCACCAGGGAAATCGGACTCATGGAAATGTTAAGGAATGCATGAGGTGTTACATGTACGGCTAAAGACGGATAGCATTCGGAAAAGTTTATTTTGCCGAACTGAACACATCACTGGAATCAACATCCATACTGCACACCTATGTGAAAGTTGCTCAGGGAAAGTTATATACTAGCTTACTATTTCTCGTTAGGCTATCGCTGCACTCTTTGGGCTTGCAATTGCATTTGGCAAGTCATCCGTACTTTTAGCGATTATCTTGATCACTTGAGTAGAATCTTCATACTCATTTTTTTTTACTATAATTAAAACTATAATTGCATTCACCATTTTGTTTTGTGATGTTGCTGGAATTTCATCCTATCAGGTCCGTGTTATTGCTATTAACTCTCAAAAAGCTTGCACAATATGCATTTTTGTGCATACCGTTTAAACGGATGATCTCTATCCGCAAGTCTCATTTACAATTTTGGATTAAAAATCTATATTCCCGTCCGTTCAATCCATAGACCACACAGGACTCATCAATACTGTTTGTATTACTTTTTCTCAATGCAACCTTGAACATTCTGTACTTTACGCGACTGTGGCTTGCGAGTCATTTAACGTGTTCGGTGCAATTCTTCGCACTGCAGCATATACACAGCATGTCCATGAATTGAAAAATAATCGTCCAGCACCAGAGGTTATCTTCATTAGATAGGTGGGTAGGATGGTGGATACTTTGCTGTGGAGGTTAATACATGGGATGTTGCTGGCAAACAGGGATCGGCTATGTGATACATTGTCTGACAAATATAACAGAAGATTTGTTGGCAGTTGATGTTGTCTTTGGTCCTATGTTAATTACATTAAACAACTCCTGGAATTCTCAAATGAGATTGTTTTGACGCAATTGCCTGCAAGCTAACAAAATAGAAACGAATCAAGTCTAAAGGGAAAATAAGCTTCGAAAGGATTAGAGTAAACTCGAGAAGTAAGATGTTTGCGTTTCTAGGGCTCACTGCCTGGACTAGAAGATGTACTCGTTTTGTATAGTCTTCGTGAACTGGGAGATCCATGGTTCAATTCTCCGAGTGAAACAAATGTTGCAGCGCAAAAAACTGACAAGTTAAAATAAAATTATGTTCTTTATATTTTGTCGCACGCAGGTGATGACAGAACTGGTTCACATAGAAATCTAGTTATAAAACCGAATTTATTAATGCCACGATGCACCGGAGACTCTTCTGCTTCTTGCAACTTAAGTTGGGCCTCGATGACCTGATAGGTTAGTATTTCCTTTTGGATGTGTCGAAGCTCGTTGAGTGTATTTTTCGCTTGAGATTGTGTGTGATGTGAAGAGTTGAATTCGTTGAGGTCTGTCTGGATTGCTTGTAGAAAGCTGATTCTAAATTCTCATTTATTTATCTTTACTGTGTGCGATGAACAGTCACGATAAACTTCGTAGCATGACTGTACATGTGGAATGTTTGTATTCTTTTTTATAACTTCATTTGCCTACTTGTTTAAAATTCTTTCTCGGTATTGTTTGATGCGTTCTCACCTTCATGTGCACCCGATTGTTTCAGTGAGCCAATGTCTCGTTGACTGGTTACAATTTAAATGCTGGTGTGTGATTACTGTTGAGTGTTCGGTTACTCCATTTTCAACGGCTTTTTACTACACAATTTTTGTATCGGGTTAGTTCACATTCAAGGTGAGAGGGCACTTTTACTGTAATTTCGTCAAATTGTGCCATATAAATTTCTACCCCTTCGATCGCCATTGTTGACATTTTTTGGACCTAGGAGATAGTCCTGTTGACTCAACCGTCTGAGCCAACTTTATTGGAATCGTCGATTACGCGTTACAGAGTGGATTATCCTAAATAGCCAACAGCGATTCATCGTCTTTCTTCCTCTATTTGCTGGGAATGTGAAAAACATGGTGCACCATCAGCATACCTATTGCTTGAAAAACGGTTTTTGAAACCTCGTTAGCGATTAAGCTATGTTCAAATCGTTTCATTAAGGTCGGGGAAGTACTGAGGTAAGGTGGTCTTGCAATGATGGCCAAACCTAGCATCAAGTCATACTGAGATCTTCACCTTATCAGCCTACAGATTGCAATGTCTGTTACGTAATCGTTTGAGTAATGTCATTAGAGTTAGCTCTAGTCAATCCCGTTTACATCAATGTTAGAGTTGACTAAAACTTGTCATCATAATCTGTTTTTTAGCCGTAAGAATATGAAGAATATCAGTGTTGGGATAAGATGCGGCGCACAATATACATTCGTTCACACTGGCTGAGTTCGTTACAGCATTTACCTTATGCATGTCTCAGAGACATTCTTTCTTGTGTATCTTAATAATGTACCGTTTTCCAGCCACTAATGCATTTAAATGATGCTAATTGCGTACAACTTAATGGTATATGCACTCGTTGTAGGGCACGGAAAATCAGTTTGGAAAGTAGACATGAGACTTACGCACATTAGAATAAACGGTGTAGTGACCAACTTCGTTTTCGGTTATTCATCATTAGTTCAAATCGATAACCCTCATGAGAATCATTTTTGACAGGGCGAAATGGGAAAAACAAGTAACCAGTTCACTTGAGATCAAACACTTCATTGATACATATGGAGGCAACGTTTTGATGCAGTCCCAGTTACCGTCCGATTCACCGAGTCAAGGGCGGTCAGTCAAAATCTGTGAGATGCCGAATTTCTGGCCAAAGCTGAACGATCGGAATCCGACTGAATATTCCAGCCTTGTGTGCACAGGACTGCTCTGTTCAGGTTTCATGGTTGCCATGGCCTACCGCTCACACTATGACCGGTCAAAGTGCTACAGTTCCAGTTGCGTCATAACTGTGACTGTATAAAAACGTTGCCTGCATATCTATCGCTGACATATTTGACCTTCATCAAACTTGTTGCGTTTTCCGTTTCGTGCTGACAACAATGTTTCATATAAGTAGTATACGTTTGCCTAGATGACGAATAATCGAAGACCAGCTTGTTTGCTAAACCCTTTCCTCCAATGATCGTTGGGGGCAGTTTTCACCATTTTTGCGTACACTACTCTGAATTGATTTGGAATACTTAATGTGATATCGAATCAGGTGATAATAGGTGATAATCTGTCTTCAGTCAAACTTACTGCATCAGTATCGCAGATCTTTCACAACTTACATTTCAACCATCAATGTAGCGATTGACGCAATAAATGTGTAGTCAATGAGACAGAAATGTTTGTTGAGAATTTCCCTGTGTTCATCGGATTGCAACCAATGTCGTTTTGAGACCAAATGTTATTTTCCATCTCTTTTCATTTATTCTCAGTTATAATCTCTATTCCAGAAAATAAGATATATCCGCTTATTTACTACACGTTGCTTAAACTTTGGGGTGTGATCTGCTCACTTGCATTCTGCCAGGATGGAGAGGTCTTTGTTAACCTCGTCCAGGTGGACGACGAGAGATCTCTGATAAGAAAACCAGTAAGTCAAGTAATTTTGACAACTCTGCCAAGCCAATGCAATGTTATTTCTGTACAGGTTGTAAATGTTATACTCATAGCACAATCTGAAAACGCCAACGTTTAAGATACAATCGAACAACTTCAGTTTGATTGATTGGGAGCCAGAAAACTGTTTTGAATAACATTCGTTCACCACCAGTAAGTTTTGCTGGATTGCAAGAATGGGAAGAAATCATTGTTTTAACGCACTGCTGATGCCTTCCTTCATTTTAGGCGTGACTATTTTATAACAGATATATGGAGGAATACATTATTAGACCGTCTTCTCAACCGTGGTGGTGTGCAAAACGAGACATTAAATATTTATCAAAGCACTCGCCAGAATAGTAAGACTTCATTGTGACTTCTATTAATTGATGTGAGCTAAACAGTAATGAAGGTTAACCGCAACATTGAGTTAAGATTGAACCTTTGACAGCTCCAATTTTGTGGGGAGTACTAGGCTGTTGTTTGGGTGCACTATCCAGTAAGGCTGGTGACTGAGATATTGCCATGCTAATCGCAATCACGACAGAACCCCAGTGTTCATAGCCACATTATCTATTGTGAAAAGCAAAATACTTGTATACAGTGTACGCATTAACCTCAACAACGTATATGTTAAGTAATCTGTTAATGGACTTTTGTGGTCTTGTAACCGGTGCTATTCAGACTGACAAGAGTTATCCACCTCACTCAACATACTGAGTGTTGTTTCTCATCAACTGTCACTTGTTGCTTCACTGCTCGCCTAATCCACGCTCTTCTGACATACTTTTCCGTCGGGTTTAAAACATATCACTCAGAATGGGCTTGGCGAGTGGGTACTTCGTTTATAGTTTAAGAACCTCATTTGTATTGAAACCCATAGTTGTGTGGATGAAATGATGGATTTGTCAGTTTGGTCAGTTTCTTTTCGCTTGCTCTCCTTCTCTCATTGTTCCACCTACTTGAATTACTAGCTGCCTGTCTATGTGTCCATCTCTCCGCCTAACTGTTTCAATGTGACCATTCGACAGCATTCTTTGAGTGAGAAGCGAACACCTGTCAAGTTCGGAATAATTTATGCTCCATCATTGTGTGCGGCCGATACGCGAGCCCAGTGATGGTCAGTGTGAACTCGTTTTTTGCATCGTAGTGTTGAATATAAAATTATTCACCTAGGTTAATTCGTTCCCGAGTCAAATTTCATCACATCATTTTGGCAGAGTGAGAGATTAGGAGGGGAGGGGGTGTTACACATAAGGATTTCATACAGTTGGTAAAAACAGCTCGCGGGAAAGATACAAGTTTGCTTATCCGTTTCGTAAAAGAATTTCCAAAGTTATTGAAAGTTATTCTAGAAATAAGGTCAACTGTTCAAATCTAGCTGTGACCGGATGAGCGGAAGAATTCAATTATTTTTCGACTCTAGAAATTTAATACTCATTGATCTCACTCCAGCGGATCTGAATGTTAAGCTACATGGTTTTTGACTAGTTTCTGAACATCAGCAATGACATTTTCACAAAAAGGTTGTCCAAAGTGCTACAATTACATATCCCAAATTCTATGCTAATGTTTAGAGTCTTTCGAGACTGCATAATTAGGAAGGCTGGGGTCAACGTAATGTGTTTCCGTGTGAAACACTTACAATCAGGATGCATCAAATGAGTTTCTGTCAACTGCATAATAAACGCGACTTTTAGCGACGTTGTCAAAGTGAGGCAACAGCTAGGCGAATAAAGCGTATTGAATCGTTTGTTACTAAGACTTGCCTGAAGAGTTTGAGGAGAGAATGATAATCTACTTTGAAAGTGTCTACGTGATATTCCGACTCCAAAGGCTCACTAGGATTAGGTTAGAAGTTGCTTAAATCTATCATTAGGTTGGGTCAAGCCGAATCAGTTTTAAATACGATGCACTATATGCGCGCGACATCATATGTGAATATATATGGTAATAGCAGGAAGAATTACTACCATTGGTCCTACGAGAGAATACTGATTCATCCTTAAGATAGAACTCTGTGGTGGACGTTCTTCACTAGGGTAGTAATGGATACAATCAACTTTGGTGCTAGTGGTTTAAGTTGAACTGAACACCCAAGTTTTCACAAAAATACCATTTATATAGAAGGAGTCGACCACATTTAACATTAATCACATAATAATGACCAATTAAATTTTAACAAATATTTCGCTAAGCTTCAACAGTTTATAACGCTCATTCTGAGCTACACAGTGGTTACGTTTAACAACTAAGAAGCCATTAGTTTGCTTAGTAGTACTTGTGTAAGCATCAAATTTGTATCTATGAGTCAGAAAGATTTTAGTTAATCTGACGATATTATGAGAGCAATTTACAAATTCTCTCCAACATAGGTACGGGAATCGAAAAATATGCATTACAATTAAGCTGGCACGCAGAACAGATCATCATGTGAAAATTGATTAGCACCTTCGTGATGAAAGATTAGAAGTACGAGTAACGGGTAAACGGGAAAACCCAAAATATATTTTTGGACACTCAATCTCATTGTTCAGTTGAAAATGTTATAATCTGGAAAATACTACACAAAGTAGAGCATTCTTGCAACATAAACACTTGTGTATCCAACATTGTGTGTTAGCATGCGTATGTGCCAACGCTTGCATCAGTTTCCGTCTAATGAGTTATCACCCAAGTTTGCAAGTTCACTGAGAACAGTAAATGCTTTGACCTCATAGAACATAGACCATGCGTATGTCGCGGCGTACAACTGCCCGTGTCGATTGGCCCTAAATATTTGTGTTATGACCACAAAGACATCTGGGAAAAAACATCCAGGTTTGGGAGCAGTCAGCAATGAACAGCACAGCGCAAGCCCTCTTTTTGGAACCGGACCCCTTTCTAATTCGAATAAATTTTGCTCCTTCTGATCCTGGGAGGTTTGGTTCTTTGAAGAATGGCAGAGAAGAAGATATAACGCACCTCAGAATTGCTGCTGAGGGAAAACTTTAAACCCAGGGCAAAAAGTATCCCCTCTTGCTATCGCATATCAAGTGGAGATACAGACAGAAGAATAACTGAATAGATGTGATCGTCAACTAAGCCTGCTTTCAGTGATCAGCCAGTCTCCTGGGCTTGACAACACTATTTATAATGTGTATGCATAAGAAGACGCAATCCACATCAGTCACTAAGGTAATCTAGCTCAGTTTGATTGACGAGTATCTCATAAACCAGCACCAGTGGAATTTACGTAGGCCGAGAGCTTAACAAACACGTCCTGTCTGAACATGTGTTCGTTATACACACGGATGGAATTGTGGCAAATTATTCACTAACTCATACTGACAATATCATTATGCCTTCGTGAACAACACGACCCAAACCTAACGGACGGTATGCTGAATGGATGCCGCATTGGAAGCTACACATTGGTTAAGCGTCATCACGATGTATGTATGAATGTATGAAAGTCTTCAAGGTCACCTAGGATATAACTGGAACCAAATATGCCCTATCCCACTGTCATCAGAACGGAGCCTGCTAGCCACTACCAGTGGTTATACTGGGTTGATTAGCTCAAACGGGAAAGGGTGGTACTACTGTGCTTTTCGAAACGTGTTATTCACTACCTCACAGTTTTCTTGTGAATATTTGCACACTTTTTTGTCCAACTTTCATCCTCTTCTCTCATGTCATATGTCAAACAGCTTGTCGAAATGGATTATATTTGACTATCCTCAACGCTGGAGTGAACTGGAAGTTTACCTAAATCATATGAGATTCCAACTTAGTCGGTAGAGATGACTCGGACGTCACGAACTGCTGATGCATGTTTAACGATTATTACTAGCCATACTTTGTGAGTAATTTGAGCGATAGGTCGGTCACACTGTCTATCGTAAGTTTCATTCCAATTTTGCAAATTCAATGAAATATCGATTTAATCTTATGTGCAGAGCACTCCATGTAATAAGGAGGAGCATGTACTGTGAAAACGCCTTTTTCGGCTGAACTATCTCCAGCAGAAGGCGTCACAACCCCGTATAATTTGAAAAACTAACACAGCTGAAACGCATACTTAATTTATTAATTATCTGTCTGAAGCTCAGGTTCACTAGTTTTAACAAAGTACGAACACCATGCCATAATGTTGTTAGTATTAGGAACAACAATGTGAAATGTTTTTGTTTGAAAAAGATTTTGACGGAGAAGCGAATGGAAGTGCGACAGCTGTGGGCAGTTGTGGGTGGTGTTCAAATTATAAAAACGAAAATCACCTACTACTTACCAGTAGCCAAAATATCGTTCAACAGGTTTAACAATTTCCGTGGTTTCAACCTGGAGATAAGTTCTAGTCTTGAAGTCATCAGTTAAAAGTTATAGGACAGCTACTTTGTTTCATTCGAGTCAATTAAGCAATCTGAAGAGTATTCGTAAGCAAACGTGGCTGAGCGCTCGCATGCGGTAATTCATCCTGCCTAATGTGAATGTAATTGGTCAACAAAGCCGCTTCGTGGAACCGTGGTCAGAGTTCTAGTTCCGACCTGGGCAAAGATATGCACTACTGGCGAGTTTTAACGAGCGCAAACCTCGAGCACAGTACTTCTCACTTATAGTTGCTCACTGAACAATCTACGGGAACGCAACGCCTGAGATCACTTGTGAGGGATGCTCAATCTACACGAACCTAAATCCCTGATACTCACCAGCATTGTTATTAATGGTAAGAACATAGACTAATCGTAATTCTGACAAAGTTGTGTTCCCCGGAAGAACCAGCGAGTTGTTACATGTTTGTACTTGATTGCATTGATGAAAATTCAAATATTCACTCAGAAGTGATTTGTAACTTAAGTACGCGGGCGGAGATATGGGGTTAAACGTCACCAATTTCGACCAGTCAACAACAGCACATATGCATTTACTTTTAGTGCCCTGGTGGGCTTCCAGCAGACCACCATGTGTTTTCTGGGACCGTGAGCATTTGTCGATTCTCATTCAGTTCCTGATGCGCCCGTAACCTCGAATTCGTTCGCGTTTGGATCGCAGTAGGCCACCTGAATTTCATGACTAGATAATAGATCCTTGGCGTGATTATGCAAGCGTCCCGATACCGCTGGAGAGTCTACTGATCGACGGTACTGTTTCCTGCTGTTTTCTTCCATGCGATGTTCACTGTTTGGCAAAATATCTAAATTTTAACCTCGAGATATTTCTATTGTGTTAACAAAGCAGACGAGAATCCGATGACATCGTTACTTGGAATACCGGTCAACAAAATGCGTCAACCCAGATGGCCAATCGCAGCTGAAAGTTCCTGAGGTAGGCGTCTCAGAACATTATTATAACACTATGTTCCCCTTATGGCATGTGTGGTCAGAACAGGAGGTGAGGATACGTCACAATATGTTTACGGTTTCGATTTACTGTAGTTTATGGCTTGGCTCCAAAACCTGCTTGCTAAATCTCGGAGTGGATATGATCGAACGTTAGTGGCATCTTTTTAAGAGTACGTTAACTTGCACTTCACTTTTGACTTTCCTTCATGGTTCACATTCCTCATTTTGCCTTTTCTTGACTCACAGTGCTACTACTTGTGTTATTCTTGTCTAAGTTCATACCATTAGCGAATCTACCTTCTGAATAACCAGTTCCAAACGACTGACGTTCAAAGGCTTTCAGTCCTTAGACCCCCTGTCCTACTACTCGATGGTTACACCGGCTATGGGGTGAATGAAATTAGCAACAGTTAATACAATCCGAGTAACCTCTGTGCGCAGACAAACTTCAATCTCAGTCAATGCGATCAACAAGTCTGCGTAGAGATGTTGCGAAGTGTAAATAGAACCAAACTTGGAGCAGTCAAACTATTGGACAAAATCACAAAATACAATGATTTAACTTAGTTCAGCGGTTCCGCACCATCCATAGCCTCGTTATTTACGAGATGTTGAACAGTGTTTAAGAAATCGAGTAGATTATAGTAAGCGGAACAATTACCCCCTTCAGGGAAATCAGCATGGGGTTAGTTTGACTCAGCATTCACTTAATCATCCACCTAAGAGTTTTGTTCAATTCGTAACTGTGGGCTTCTACAATCCGTCGGCGCAATGTGCACAGGTTTTATTGATTGACTGATAAAATTCCCGCTGCGATTCGATTGTTCTGAATGTGACTGTTTGCACAGCTGTGAATGTTGACCCGCTTGTCAACAATTGTCAAACAGCGTCCTTTTATCTGTTAAACAAAATCTGCAAGAATAATGTCATTGTTTGGCTTAACGACTTACTAAGGTATATGTTATCCGTTCCAGAGAAAATTTTATAAACTGGAAACTATTAATTTCAGCTGAGTATGAAAAGCGAGTTTATGCTATACAAACGGTGCACGCCGCATCTCTTGAGTCACACGCGTTTGCAATTAATATCATGGAATGACGAGAAAATTTGTATCTTTAGCCGAACTAGCGTAGTTAATTCAGTTTATTAAGTAAATTCACTTCAACTAAAAGAGTTAAATGACCGGAACACTTAAAATTAACACGACCTATCTGATTTCTTCAGGATGACATGGTCAAACCCTTATGATGGCTCTACCCTTTAGTCACTCCTAGATATTGCTATAAGAAGGATAGCACAGATTAATTTGCATCTTCTTCCTTCCAATTTTAGTGTACATTATAAAAAGTGTCAGAAAAGCACACATGACTGTAAATGGCTCCGTATGGCACGTGTTGGTGTAAAACATGTTTATCATAGTTTGTCATAAGAAGGCTAAAAGTACAATGGTCCAGTTGCATGACGTCCATTTTGTTACACTTGCACTACTTCATTTTTCATTTTTAACCCTGAACGTTTCCACATAAATGTTAGATCTGTGCTCAGTCGACTTCAGCCGATAGTTGTTGGTATTCTAAATCATTCCGTCAGCATATCTGTCGTCCACTCGTGGGATTGTTATTATGACATTAGATTATAGACGGACATATCTTTGGGTGGAACACAGTTAAACCGCTGTCAATCGGTGCTATCAACAATAGATTTCAAAGTAATCATTACCAGACTCTTCAAAAGATGATAAAATAACCCTTACCAGTACGGAGAATGGTCACCATAGTGTTCCTCAACGTTTACATCAGTTTCCTACTGAAACATGTTGTTTTGAAATGTTGGCACTGGCTAACTTCAACCTAAGTAGTTTCTGTCAGCATCTTTTCTGGTGGAGTATACCAGTATCCTGCCCAATCTACAGTCAGACATAGTCACAAGTGTATGAGCGAGCTAAGCAGAATTGATGCGTTTCAGTCGAAGATATTCAGTTAGTTACAGTGATAGAATGGATAGCCAGGATATCCATCCGCGAACATTATAACCTATCGGAATGACTGTAATCTCAAACCCTGTCTGAAGCGAATGAAATATCACCCAATCCTACAGTGATCGTTTGCCTAGGTGACGTTACGTGAACGTTGACTACTCATTCCAGTAGGCAGCCATGGTTAATTGATGAGCTACTGGACCAGCTCAGTCGCTTCATCAGCGAGATCGCACAGCATGTGCTTCACTAAATTGCATTCCACGTGAATGGTGTCGATAACCATGTGGTTCGCTTGAAGAAGCAGCGGCATTACAAAGGTTTGTTGGAAAGAATTGTAATGAATACCGAATCAATAAATCACGAAACGTTGTTAAAAAGAGAGTGATACCATGTGCGCACGGCGCCGATATCGAGTTCTTATTGTACATTGACATCTTAAATAACATCGCAGGACTAATTGGCGCGCTTCCCATCAAACATACCACCAGAAATCCCATTTTCTCCAATGAATATGTAAAAATATACCATGAAGTATACTAACAACTAGCTTGGTGTTTGTAGGCACGGAAACGTCAGTTGAAACAAATTTAACTGTGTTAGTTACATTTTATTGCAATTTTTTGCTGTCTCGTTAACATTCGGGCTTAGACGGCGCGACATCAAACGCACAACAGCAAGTACCACTTGAGGCTAGACGCCATCACAGAGAACGCCATTATGGCGAAATGTTTGCAAAAATGTGGAAATATTTTAATCTCCTGAAGTCTCATTATTATAGAGTGGGTTATTTTGTTCAATATAACTAACTCCGTTATAATAACAGTATCATTTTAGGGACTAACTTTAAGTCCGTTGAATGTTCATGTTTGCTTTAACCAAATGAACCAAATTTCGACTGACGTCATGTTACATGGTCCTTCTTCGACAGACGAGGGCAAGTGGTTCATCCATACATTTGTAAATGTTGCCACGTATGCTAAGTTACGTCCAGCATGTTTAGCACGCACTCATCAGGCTGGGTCACGTACCCCGCATGCCAGCTGAACGTTTACCGTACCGGGCGTTATATACTGAGACCACCAACAGTTGGGTGAAACCTGCATGGCGGTCAAGCGACAACGTGGTCATAAAATCCGAAGACCATGACTGCCCAACCGAGTAAACTGGATAGGTATCGCTTGCCTGCATGGGGTCGTCGTGATCACTCAAATCGCTGGTTGGAGACGCTATCCGAGATGGCGGCGTGTCGCAGTCAATGGCGTACCTGCATCCATACCATTTCTAGTTCTTCGCTTAGACTTCTATTAATTTTCAACCTTCTTAGTAACGTTTTCTTCTAGGATATTCCACGTCACTGTTGAGGTGAGCGGCAGCCCGAGCCACAGTACCTTTGGTCAGGCTCATGGCTGATATGATGATGAGGAGAATGATGATTACTAGTAAGAAACTGGTCAACTAATCTGAACGGAAGTGGCTGTAGAACACAGCGAAGATCCTGAGTGCCGAAATAGAATATTAAGTTTTTCAAATTCGCATAGTAAGTTTGTTATGTTGACAAATTGCTGGGGAACACTAAAACTGTCTGAATGTTGTTTACACGTCCCTCTTTTGTCAAAGCAAACATTTATCTGAGAAATTTTGGGATCTGTCTTCAAAGTTTATCGCGTTTGTAACCACATTAAAAGGCTTGTTTGACTTTTTCTGAAACTAATAGTTGTATTCTACCCTCCTCAGCATATGAATTTAAATGTTTAGTTGAATTTGTTTTCTTTTTCATGAGAACAGTTCCATAATTTTAATTGTTCCTTGTACATTCAATTGAACACATGTTTGTGTCATAACCTGAAGTGACATAGGGTTAGTGTTATTAACATCTTCTTTAATACTCTGTATAATCCAGTTTATTTGACTACCGCCTTGACCTTCATTGGAATCTTATGATCGTACCGCCTATTCGACCATCCTAGCCTACGGCTTACACGTAACTCAGTGATCAATCTGAATCTGCCTGGACAGATTTAACATGGAATGTCTTGCCCCCAGCATAGACATGTACAGACAGCCTGACTATCCTGTTTGTTTCGATATAACTAAACAAAAATGTGCAATGCTCACTAAAATTCAAGGGTAGTTATATAGAATAAAAATGGGATAATGTCAGCTGCCACGACTACTTAATACATATACTGGGTGGATATGTTTAATCATGTTCCGTTACTCAAGCCCCGATGTGTCGGTAATTTGTTTAATCGATTCGACACTCTGTTGAGAAGTTTAAAAGGTTCCTGGAGTAGAGAGATTCTTACCACGAACATACGGCCAACTGGTGTCGGTTGGTTGCGCTACTTCAGTCACCCACATACATGTTGACAACATACGCATATATGTGTGAGTATGCAAACTTCATAGGCGTGATCAGTGAACACTTCTGCGTATTGTTACAACTCATTTAATTCCACAATTCGGATTATCTGAATGGAAAATGTAGCAGGTGCATAGACGGTGAACCTTATGACAAGCATTTGCTTTTAATGACAGTTTTTATTGTTTACCAAGCTTGGTATTTAGATTGCACACATCATATCACCAAACAAGATGATATCTCCAATGCGTAAGCACTCGAAGATCTGTGTTGATGACGTTATGTTGAAGCAGGTCAGTGTACATCTACACTGATATGAAATGTGAGGTGATCTTCTTTCTTGAAGTCTGAGTGATTATAGTTTGCTTCCATTGTTTCTTTGAGCTGCGGTCTAGTTGCTTATTTCCTGTTGACTTCAGCCATTCGACCTGACCGGCTATTTTTGTTTTCTTTGACCTTTGGCTTGAAATTTGATTGGTTAGGTTTTCTTGCCCTTTAATTGACTGCATCAGTTATCGCGTTCTTGCTTTGATGAACTAGAAACAACTTTTCACTTCGCACACATCACGACAAACAAACATCGCTGACCGTTGCCGTACACGCCTAACCGTTTGCGTATTGAAAGTGGTTTACGCAGAAATATAGCTACGAAACCACCACAGGCAGTAATACGCTAACGAGTTCACCTGGCCAAAATGACATTTTACCAGAAGTCCCGCCAGATAAATTATAAATTTATTGTATTTCATTGGATAACTGGTCATAGATTGGTCGTAGCAATAGACCACCTTACGACTCTATGACTTGTGTTGTAAATGGGGCGGTATCAGTTGCATGAAAATTCATTGGAACTACGGATCCACATTTTGAGTGTTTAGCATCCATAAATTAGGGAACGCCTGAAAAAACTGATCGTTAACACTGCTATTTGCTTTACAAAAATATCATTTGCAACCGGGATATCTGCGTCGAAGGGAAAGGTTGGTAACTGGACTTGGTAAGACAAATTGAAATGCACGCCAGCACTGTTCAGTTGATCGACAACGTTCTAAACTCGCCTGTTTTCCGAACAAAGCCTATAATGAGTTCGTTATATGGGTTTTTGAACATTAAGGTTAATGACATGACTTTGATAAGAATGCATTCAACAGGGAAGTTCATGCATATTTCTTAAAGGACATTTCTATGTTCTTTCCGTCTCTATGTCTCCCAAGAAACAAGACTAGGGAACGGTCTACGACTGCAGACAAAATGAGTGGATGTGGAAATGTAGAGTGTGAAGTAACTAGCGGCAAACCGAACTGGTAGCCTCTTGTACATGTAGTTCAAATAGAGTGTTAACCTCTAGTCATTTCTTCC
>LOND01002252.1:38777-62782 GCA_014220965.1 Paragonimus kellicotti | reverse complement strand
CGGGAAAAATACAAGAAGACACATTAGAGTGCAGCGTGGCATGAAATGGTTCTCGGTGCAGACAGGGACTGAGCATTGACGTCCGTGGTAAACGTGACGTTCTGTCAAATAGTAGGCTGATTGATATTGCGTATGCTGAGAAGTCTGTTTTACCCGGTTCTTCTAATTAAAACAGGCGGAGCATGATGAACTGGTTAACTGACAAAGATGATTTATGTACTCAATGTGGAAAACGTTGCTACATGACTGGGTTGGAAATGAGGCTATTATTGTTGCTACAGATAAGCCGATGTTGATGTTTATTCAATCATCGTGCATTCTAAAATACGGTAGTCCAGATGCTGCCAAGAGGGAATCTTATGTAAAACTCTCTGACATTCTGGAATAAACCGAACGTTCGAATTAGTTGTTCACTCACAGGAAAAGAATGCATGTCGTATTCAGGCACAACAAACTGTTGACGACGAGACTGTGACGCAATCTCCAGTTCACGAGTAACTCAATTCAGCAAAGGAGAGCACGTTGTCACAAAGAAATCGCCTTGGTGATCTCAGCCGTGAACACGGATCAGCCAGTTAAAGACGGAACCGCTCAGTTGCACATTTTGTAGTACTCAAATGAATTCGAATCATGCCGCTGTTCGCAATCGTCTCCTTTGCTCGTCTGCTCCAAAACCATGAAGTCGCGTGACAAGGCCTTGAAGAAGTCCCAGCAGGCAGCACTGACGAACAAACTGTTCAGCTCAAGCCAGGCAGGGGAATTAAACCAATAATAAAAAAGATCACAGCAGCAATGAAATACTGGTGTTAAGATGCACGTTCCCAATGGGACTGTGTAGTTGCGGTAGAACTTGGCATCAGTCACGTCGATCAACATTTCAAACGAATGACACTCTATCTCAACTGACTCTGAGTACGATAGTAGTAGATGAGGACGAAAGCACACGCAGATCAAAATTTGCACATGACGACGCGGACTGCTTCGTAAAGCTGTTGAACAAGCACAGTGTTTTGGCTAAATATCTGATGTTAGTGGAACCATACATAGGAAAAATGCTTCATACGTCAGCAAGTTGCGACGGTCGGTAGACCGACTGATTGGTGCAAACGTCTGGCGTAATCGCGCATACACGTACATAACAGGAATTCTGGTTGGAAGACTATCAACTAACCGAGTTAAACGTTGAATCGGATGGAACAATAGGCAAAAAGCGCACAGTTCGACCATGGCACTCACTAGACAGTCCTGCTAACTTAAGAATGGGTATAACATATGAGTTCATGCTAGCCCGAGATGAGACACTAGAACCTCATGTAGTGCACAGTCAGATAAACAGGCTGATATGGTCAGCGATGAACGACTGACAGCAAGATGCTGGGCTATACGAAAGGCAATATGTAAACGCCACTGACTGCGGGTAGCAGGAACGGTTTTTCAAGCGTTGTGTTGCCAAGTAGAATACTTCGTAAGTAGTTCCGTTAAAATCACTAAGTGCCTAAATATCAACACTATATGCAAAGAAACTGTAAGGCGAATAGTGAGAAGATAAATTCATCGCACTGACAGCAACGATTCCAACAAAACAGAGGACTGGAATCCGTGGATAAATCAATGAACGGAATTCTGTAGATATAGGAAGGAAGTACTGTGTAGTTCACCGAGAACGGTAGCAGTATCTGTCCACCAATGCGTAAGAGACTAAGTTAAGTTGTGCTGACATATGTGGACGGTCTTTCTGCCTTGTCAGCCCAAGTGAAGACATTGTATAAGATCACTCGTCCTAGGCTAATGCCCAAGATAAGATTGGATGTACCTGCGCATGACATCGACTGCAGTGATGTTGACATAAGTCAGAATTGTTTGAGGTCAGTGCTTGTGGACCCGGACTGTTCCACTGAGCAAACTGAGTAGGTGTCGCCTGGTCGGCTGGGGTCCTCTTTGATCACTCAAATCACCGGCTGAAAACGCTACGTGAGAAGGCAATATGTCTCAACTAATGGTATACCACTTCCAGTCCTTCCGTTTGGCGTTGCCCTTGCCAGCTCGTAATCTTTTCAATAAAGTTTTCTTTTACCATGTTAGCCCTCATCACTGTTGTGGCGAGCTGTGACCAGAGCTACGGTATCACCTCATCAGGCGTATGGTCATTGTGAATGAATGAATGAATGTACAAACGTGTATCTGTACAAAAATGACCGAAAACGGAATTTTTTTAAACGCTCCTAAATGGTTGCAATGAAACAGTAAACCAAGGACAGCAACAAATGATAATTACACCAAGAGTATTACAAGATTCCGTTGAATGTCCCCAAATGAACATCAAGTTTTTTGTTGCAGCAGACAAAAAAAGTATCACGCCTAGGATCGAGGGGATCGTCACGACTTCTGATCCATTACCGCTTTCCAACAAAGTCGTTAGCTGAATGGGTCTCAAAAAGCACTTTCATTGTTCACTTACAGTACTACTCGCCCGCAGTGACTACTCTCTATGAGATAGGAAAATTGATCGCTCTAGGTGAACCATTCGGGTGTGACTACCATCTTCACCCATATGTCAACCACACCAGAACACTTCAAGTGTGGCATATCATAAAAGACAGCTGATATACGTTAAAGTAGCTCGCTATCACATGATCTCGGTTTAATCGCGGTCATCTGGTATGTGTCACTTAGCGGCCGTCTTTCTTGAGTATTCACTCAAACCATACTAGGAACCGGTTACTTCTGGTGGATGGTTGACAGTTCCTCTTAGCGAAAATGATCTCAGTTTACTAGTCAGCTGAAATTTCTCTACAGGTGAAGTCCTCAGCTGCTGGAACCACTTCCTCCTCTTTGGCATTTCTCGACGCACTCATTACTAGCCGTGTAATGCTAGCTTCTTTGTTGTCAGGTTCTGCATATAACATATACACGGTCAAGGTTGTCGCTCCAAGGTTGTGACCTTTCTACCGCTGGGAATTGCAATTAATTTCAACGCGTGGGGCATTTTTTCATTCTAATTTTGTTAACTCTTTAAGTGATGCCGAATAACAAACAACACTTATGGTGATTGAAAACTATAAAAACGGTAACGCTGAAAATCAAAAATGGTACGTTCCGTGTGTGTGCAAACAATCCTGGAAGCAGTTTCCAGAGCAGAAAACACGGACGGTACGATATGGGCGAAGTTGATCAAAATGTAGTAGTCGAGACGCGCGTGCGCCTAATCAGACGATTTTTTGGCGCTTAAGTAATGATGATGGTACGCGTTATAAATTATTATTACGAAATAAACGCCAGAAATATGGAATTCTTGTTGAACAACCTTACATGTTGCTCCTCAAAAACTGAAATGACTTCTCTGTTCCAAACACTCGGAATTCTGGTCTCCGGTTGACGGGTATTGGCTTTTCATCTCCCACTCTCTAAGCAAGCAGGGTTACTGTCTGTTCCTGGAGAATTTAATATCATTAAGTTTGGTTACGGTTAGCACAAAACTGTGGCGGGAGTGCGCAAACAACTAATCCGATACGTCAACCAATTAACAGTCAATGTAATCGATACCTCAGCTGTTTTTCAGCAATGAAGTGAAAACTGGTACTGTTTCTATTTTGAAATCTGAAATTCCCTTCGCTGTCTGCCATGAAACTGTTAGGTCCAAGTTACTTGGCAATATTTCGGAATCCCTTGACAATCACTGAACCAGATATTATTTTTATGGTTGCAGTCAAAAACCCTGGATAGGCATCACAATTTTGGTGTAATGTATGCGCATCCGTGTAAATGTAAACACACGAACAGACTCCGGATGTCAACACTTCATTACCACACCACTCTTCTTTTCCACCTCAAATCAAACCGTATCTATGAATACTAGCCAACAGGAAACTAGCAATATGTTCCATTGACCAACCATTTCTACCCAAACAAACAACTCACATTTCTCTCTTAATCTCTAGTCCGTTTGTCTTGATGCCTATTGGTAATAGGGAGTTAAATTTGTGACGCGTACTCATGGCAGTGATGTAGTCTCAACCCAGGTTGAACGGCTGACGACAAGTTGACATAAATGATCACAGTCGTGTTTGATATCCTTGGTCTGATGAAGTGAGACAGGTTGACAACAACTCGTCACTTCCACTAGGTCACGCCCCAAAGCCTATCAAAATACTTAACAACGTGACTGAACCCCGTTGGACTGTGCCGGACAGTGTGATGATCACACCAACGGTCACTGATGCCAAACAGGTGGGTAGGTAGGTAGAAATACAACTAACCACAGTCTCCAGACTGAGGGCCCAATGGAGGCTCGCGTCCGATTACGGAAGGATTGATAACATTTCCAACATATCGACATCCGCTCACTGACTTGCGGTTCTGAATTTCACACTAGATGATTCGGTTTAGGATCCTAATCGTTCTGCTGTCTAGATTTGGGCATCTTGCTAGTATCTCTGTTCACGTGCAACTATGGACACTCACAACTCTGTTAATCTCATACTACATTGGTCAATCGGTCGGCTGCATACAGCAGGGTAGATAGGCGAAAACGTGCTGTCTCTGACCATTTCCACATTGTCCTATCCTATTTAAACCCCAGGTCTATCCCAACCTCCTATTTCAAGTAATTACTCTACAGACCCCATAAAATATATGACTAATCATAGTATCACTGTGTCGGTAAGTCCAATTTCTCCTCACTCGGTCTCCGGTTACTCCCGTGCCTTGCTTAGGCCCTTGCTTAGGCACTTCCAACGTCCGCACTCTGAAACGGAAAGCAGGACATACTTGTTGGATGTCCATGTTTGCTGCGATCCAGAGACTAAAATCTAGGATAATAGGCAGCCTATTGAACTAACTGCACACATTGTCTACTCGGTATTGATTATGCACTTAGGGTAACTTCACAACCATCAAAATCAGTCAGCCATGGGGGGGAGGGTATAGTTCTCATTAGAACGGTCGTAGCCGCGTTGAAAGATTGCGTTCCCGTTAGTAGTAGACTCTGTGTCGTCTACCTGGTTGGTTCCGTTAATACCAGCTTTGGACTGTAAGTCTCCAAAAACCCTCTTGTTGCGTCTGTCTGTGTTCCAACTGACTGCAATGACGTCATTGTCAAGTGCGCCTGTCACACCAATCTGGCTGATCACTTTGGATCACCGCATAGCTTTGTTGTGGTCATTTTGGCCAGAGAGATAAACGCTCAGTTCGGCCACTTTGGTGAGACCGGTGACAGGTTGGGGGTGACATCACACCGCTGGGATACTGGTGGGCGGTTTACTTTCGCTGGGTAATGATCCCACCGACAGCAACCGCTGGCTCTCGAGAAACTGGTCGGATCATCGGTCAAGCAAATACACCAAGCTATCAAAGGATGGATACTCGGCAGCTGTAACCCCGAAGATCCCAACAGCTGCTGGGCCCAAATATTTTAGGTCGTTTGTGAAACAGTTACCATAGCATGTGGCACGTGGTTTGTGGATTTAAAAACAGTAGATTTCAGGGAAATGACTAGAGTTCTATTGGATCGTCCTTTCTACTGCACGCTCAATCGCATGCTTTAGATTTTATCCCGAGAAGAAAACGTGTGTTGTTTATGCGTCAAGGCCGTCTGTGTGCCCACACTCGTGCTGAGACTCAAGCTGCGTTCTGATTGGTCGCGCCTTCAACGACCAACGGCTCATTCGTCCACGCACATAAGAATGAGGCTACCGCTTGTAAATGGGACAATATAGTTTGTACTTCTACTGAGTCACGTGTTCTCTCTACCGCTGTTACAGCCTGTAAGGCTTACTGTTGATTGCACACGAATAGGAACACAACAGTTCATTGGAACGAGTCAAAACCTAGATCACAGGGGCCCCAAAGATATATGGCGAATCAAATGGGACAACCACATATGGTAGTTGTGGCGTTGAAACGAATCATATTGTGGAGACATCGACAAGCAAACTGGTAAACTAGCACAGATGGTATTGAACTGAATAGCCGCCCGACCGCATGGATGTAATTTGGTCGGCTAATTGGAATAATACAGATCCATCCACCCGGGTCTGCCTCAGGCAATATGGGCCGAAACATTCCAGGTTCACTTCAAACAGCTGACGTTCGATTCCAGCTGTAGGTTTGAACAACTATCCGGATGACGATACCCTCTAAAACTGGATCGATCGGGATTGTGCGATTCATCTTGCTTACTTCGTTAGAAGATGCGACTCCTCCTGGTAGTCCATATAACAAGTCTAGGATGGATATGTGAAAACATTATAAGCGTAGCCTGATCCCTGATAGTGAGACTTGACTAAATGAGAAAATTAACGAAAGAATAATCACCTCTCTCTAAGGAAACACTGACAGACCCATCAAGCTTGTCAGTATTAATAGTTCAGAACATCTGTCAGTCATAACGGGCCCAAAGGGTTAAAGCGCTGTGCGGAACACTTTGAGGGTCAATTTACTCGGTCTTCTGCTTCTACTGTGTTACCGCTGCAAACTCTGGTCGGAAGATCCAGAACCATCCACCGCTATTGCATTTGAACCTTCAAATGCTATGGAGCTACTGGTTCAGACGATCTCGTGTCAGCAGTTTTCAACAATGTGAAGAGGTGTTATAGTGGAGGCCTAGACTCAGTTGTTTCAACTTGTGTGGAGGCGACGAACATCGTCATGTGTTGGGGTCACTCAATAATAGCTTCCATGTACAAAATAGGAGCCAAACGCTCTCAAAGAGTCACAGGGAGATAGCATGACACCCGACATAGACAGGGTTCTGGTATTCATTATGCCTCATCAGATCACTGCGGTTCTCGAAACAGACGTTAGGGCAGAACACGCATGGATTCGTTCGGGACGAGGAGGTATTGATCAAATTTGTACTCCACTAAAATCTGGAAAAGCGTCACACTTGCCACCGGTCACTTATGAAAGGATGTTTGGCTCACTCGATCGATCTACCCTTTGAAAATCGTTTAAACATAGAATTACCGAATAACAATGCGGACATACTGTATGCGTTTTTATTCACATATTCCTGTTCAGGCCAGGACCTATGGTGAACTGTCTGACAGTTTCAACACCAAGACCTGCGTACGTCAGGACTGCCAACCTAATTTGTTTCATATTTTCATAGACAAAATAACCATATACCCTTCCTTTCAGCGACAATCGAACGTCTTTTCGACGCCACAGATGACGCAGGTTGCAAAGACAACTCGTGCCTTTGCTATCCTCGCTGATATCTCATCAGCAATATTACAAGCTGACGAGATAGTGCTACCCAAGTATGTGAAACTGTCCACAGTCTCAAGCGGATTACCTGCAATAAAGAAAGTAGGAGTGGAAATGCCCCAGTCTTGAAGCACACTTTGCACTTTGAAGGTGCGAAGCGCATTCCATACAAACCAGCCCAGTCATTCACATTGTTCAGCATGTCTGCCAGAGAGATTAAGCAAGATAATGTCATTCACATACTCCAGGTCGGTCGGAAGAGGCCCAACACCGAGCTCACTGGATTCCTCAAGCGCACGTGGTCCGTTCGCAACGAAGATATCAAGAGAATTGCTGTTTTTGACCGTCGTCATCTTTGCCACTTAGCCCGCATCAAGTGAACTGATCGCATGAGCTATCGGGCAGTTCGCCGGCCCGCATTCCGGAACGCTCGCGATGCGCAGCCAATTGATCGACTAATCGCGTTGCACGGGCTGCGATGGTTGCGTCATCATCATCATCATCATCATCATCATCATCATCATCATAGACAGCAATACATCAGTGGTTCACACTGATGCTTGACTGCCACACAACCACGAAGAAAAAGAAAAAGAAAAAAAGACTATATAGGAAGAAAGAAGAAAATAGAGGAGGGGAAGTGGACCTAACTACTAAAAATAGCTACGTCTATATTCAACATAACATCAAGGCGCCTACACCTTGCAAACAAACAACCGAGCTGTAAGTGAAAGTAAGGCGTCAGCAAGACAGCTTCCTTACGGCTTTCACTGCCCCGCATCATTAAGTGCACTCACTTCACAGACAACTCGGCCAAACAACGACAACATTCACGCCACTGAGCTCGATTAGCCGCCATCTCACCTAACGTCTCAAGCCACCGACTCTGTGAGTCGCGAGGGCCCCAGCCCGGGAGACGAACCCGACCTACAGTAGCCAACCCCTTCGTGAACGATTTCATTTGTCTACGCCAGGTCATCATCTGTCCACCTCGCACCTTGCGCCAGTCGGCCGCAGCGTCGGCAAACAGTGCTCGGTGTGGCAAACGACTAGCTGGCATCCTTAGTACATGACCTAACCATCTAAGTCTGTGCAAATGTAGCGACTGAACAAGAGAACTCGTTTGACAATCAGTGCCAAACCGCTAACCTCCTCGTTGCTACTCGGCCCATCCGATACGAGCGATCTGAACGCAGACATCGGTGTCAATACCTAAGAGTTTCATTCTCTATCCTGCGGTCCAGGTTTCGCTGCCGTAAAGTAATACAGCCCTCACTGTTGTTTGATATACGCGACCCTTAAGCTTCAGAAATACCTCTCTGTCGCCATAGGTGTCTCAGATTAGCGAACACCGCCCTAGCCTTGGAAATACGCGCTTCTATTTCATTCCCTACACCTCCGACGCCACCGCTGATGCAGCTTCCCAGGTATACAAACCGGTCAACAACCTCCATGACTTCATTATCTAACATTAATCTACGTGATCACAACAATCTTGCAGAAGCACTTTGCATTTTGAGGCTGCGAAGCGCATTCCGAAGTACTTGGCAGAACGCGAAATAGCGTCCAGTGTTGTTTGTGCCGCTTGAAAGTTGTCGAACAGCAACACCTTATCGTCAGCATAATCAAGATCAGTCAGTCTTTCACCAGGTAGGAGGTCCACGCCGGCATCATTTGAGTGCCGCAGACAGTCCTCCATTATTTCGTCTATGACGAAATTGAACAAAAATGGTGAAAGGGGACAGCCTTGACGTACGCCGCTCCTGGTGCTGAAACTGTCAGACAGTTCACCGTAAACCCTAACCTGAGCTGAGGTATGGGAATAAAGCGCCGACAGTATGTTCACATACTTAGTCGGTACACCCCTACGTTTAAGCGACTCTAAAAGTGTAGATCGGTCTACCGAATCAAACGCACCTTTATAGTCGAGGAATATGGCGATTGTTGGCCGGCGGTACACATGACGCTGCTCCAGAATTTGACGAAGGGTGAAAATGTGATCTATACAACCCCGCCCAGGGCGAAACCCAGCCTGTTCTTCCCTAATGTTTACTTCCCGAACTGCAGTGAGTCGACGAAGTATAATTGATGCTAGAACCCTTGAAATGACTGGGGTCAAACTAATCCCTCTATGGTTTTCGCAAGAGCCCGGGATCCTTTCTTAAATATGGGAACTATTATCGAGTGACCCCAGCACGGAGGGATGGTCTCCGTCGTCCAGACAAGTTGAAACAACTGAGTCAATGCCTCTACTAACGCCTCTCCACCTTCTTTGAAAAGTGCCGGCACGAGATCATCTGGCCAACAGCCCTATTACGATTAAGAGCCGAAAGGCAATTGCGAACCTCAGTCTCAGTGGGTGGTTCCAAATCTACCGACCAGGGTGCTACATCACAAGTTTGTGGCGGCAACGCAATAGAAGCAGCAGGCCAACTAAATTGACCCTCAAAGTGTTCTGCCCAACGCTCTAACCTTCTGGACTTATTACAGATTAGTGTACCATCTACCTCGCTGATAGCTTCACTGACCGACGGTCGCCTGGGACCGGTGGCGCGGATCAGCTTAAACAGTTTACCGATGTTCCCTGAGGCAAATGCGGTTTCCATTTCCTCAACTTTTTCCACTAACCAAGCCTCACGATCAGCCTTTAGACTACGTTTCAGTTTCCTACGGATATCTCTTCTAGACTTGTTGTGTGAACTACCAGGAGGAACCCTCCGTCCCGCCTCAGAACATCTCGCAGGGATTCTCTGGATCGATCCAATGTTTGCTTACCCCAGGTACCCCTGTGCCGCAAGCTACACTACCTGCTTTCTGAATGGCCTGTGAGATTTGAGTCCAGCAGCTATTAGGATCTTCGGAGTGAGTACCACTAAGGCAGCTTTCTAAGCTGGTTTGGTAATTATGCTTTACCGATGGTAAAGCCAGTTTCTCAACAGCTAACCGTTGCTGTCGGTGGGGTCGTTGCCCAGAAAAAGTAAGAACAAAACGACAACGTACCAACGCATGATCTGAATCCAAGTACGTGCTCCAATAAGAACGACAGTCTTGAATGGAACCCCGCCACCTATAACTAACGGCTATGTGGTCTGAGACCAGGCCTGATTCGGAGAAGGCGGGCGCCAAGTATAGCATTGACGTGCACGATGCCTAAAACCAGTACTGGCTAAAAATAGATTATGCTCAGCGCATAGCTGCAACAATCGCCCACCATTATCTGATCGATGTGATGCTATCCCAAACCTACCACCTAAACGAGATTCGGCTTCACCAAGGCGACCGACCTGGGCATTCATATCTCCGGCCAGAACGACTATATCAGAGCCACGTGTCGACCGAAGGAGAGTGGCCAGATCCGAGTAAAATGCGTCCTTGACGCCGATTTCACTACAGTCAGTAGGAGCATAAGCAGACACAATAAATTTCTGAAAGTCTTGCGTCTAGAGCTGGTTTTAACAGAACCTGCCAAGCGGACGGCACAGTCTACTGTTAACAGGAATCCAATCTACTAATGCGGCTGCGGCCGTCGTGCTGAGAACTATACCTACCCCAGCCTGACCTGTAACAGCGGCTGTGGAGTCACCCGAAGTGTATAACCAGTATCGGGTAGACAATGCGGGTGCTGTTAGTTCCATACGTTGACTACTGTCATGGATTCTAGTCTCCGATATACAGCAGACATCAACGTGCAACGAGTCTAGCGTTCGTGCTAGAGCCGCTTGCTGACCTATCTTTAGCGTGCGAACGTTGAAGGCACCTATATTAATTCGCGTTCTAGGTCTAAGCAAGGGACGAGGGAGGCCTGAAGCTGAAAGGCAAGAGACGGAACTTACCGGCTCAGTGTTACTACAGTTAGCTACATCTGTTGTGGGACCTGTAGAGTAATTATCAGAAATGGAGGTCGGGAGGGGCCTGAGAGCTAAATTTGATAGGACAGTGGGGGAGGGGTCAGCAGTAGCATGATTTCGCCTATCCACCCTGCTGTATGCAGCAGATAGGGCGACCCGGTTTATACTGCGAGACGGCCGATGCAGTATGGATTTATTGTTATTGTGAATATTCATGGTTGTGTGTGGGCTGAGATACTGCCAGGACCCAGACCTAGACAGGAGAACGATTAGGGTTCTCAACCAAAGCCTTTGGCTCAAAAGCCTGTACCGCAAGGCAGCGGTTGGGTGGCAATGTACCAGAACTGGTACTTTTTCCGGAAAAAGATGCCAACCTTCTTCCAACCCCCAACCTGGAGGACCAGGAGACTGGTTTGTCAGACCTCTACCCATTGGCCTGCCTGGTATGAGTGACTCTATCGGTGTGGTGATCACACCGTCCAGTTTAGCCCAATAGGTCATCGAGATGCGCAAGCCGTCACACCACGTCAAGGTCCAGTCTCGTTGTGAAGGCGATGGTTGGTCACATACTCCGTATGCCAGCTGATCGTTTACCGTACCGGGCATTATATACTGAGACCACCAACAGTTGGGTGAAACCACGTGGTGGTCAAGCGACAACGTGGTCACGAAATATGAAAACCCTGACTGCTCCACTGAGTAAAGTGGGTAGGTGTCGCCTGCCTGGATGGGGTCCTCGTGATCACTCAAACCGCTGGTTAGAGACGCTATCCGAGATGGCAGTGTGTCTGCAGTCAATGGCGTAGCCGCATTAATACTTATTCTAATTCTTCTGCTTAGTTTTCTTTCGTTAATTTTCAACCTTCTTAATAACGTTTTCTTCTAGGATATTCCACGTCACTGTTGAGGTGAGCGGCAGATCCGAGCCACAGTACCTTCTGGATCAGGCTCACGGCTATTATGATGATGAAACAATGGAGAAATGTTTGCAGCTCTCAGAAAATGTTGACGTGGACCTCGTACCTGGTGGAAGACTGACTGATCTTGACTGTCGGCGACAAGATGTCGCTGTTCGACAATTTTCAAACAGCATAAACACTACGAGGCACTATTTCGCGCTGTAATGAATACTTCAGAATACGCTTTGCAGCCTCAAAGTGCAGTGTTTCTGCACGATTGGTGTTTGTATATAGATGTAATATTGGATCACTAATTAATGAAGGGTGCTAACCGGTTTGTGTACGTAGGAAGTTGCATCATCGGCATTAGTGGAGAGACAGGGAATGAAACATTAGCTGGTCTCCCAGACAAGGGCAGTAATGACTAACCTTCAACCACTATGGCGTTAGGGGAGTATCTCTCCGAAGCTTCACGGTGTTTACGCTGGGTGACTATATGGACTGTACTACTTTACGCTTGCGAAACTTGGCCGCGCAGAATAGGAGACGTGAGCCGTCTACAGGTATTTACTCGACGACGTCTGCGATCGAATACTCCTATAGGATGACATGAACCAGTGAGCAACGTGGAGATTAGGAGGCGGATAATTGGTAGTAGTTACCAAGCAGCCTCTGTGAATCTTTTGTTTGTGCAGACTTGTGTAGCTATGCTATTTATTCAGCAATTCAGCTATTCGGCTGCTACATTGAGACCTCTTTAACGATGCTGCGGCCAGCCCACGTAAAGTGCAATTTGAACAGGGATGACGTTGCATAGAGAAATCAAGTCGTTCGCCAAGGTGTTGGCCACTGTAGATCGTACGAAACCTAAAGTTGTCAGTAGGACTGGCACAAACAGAGACTGGCAACTGAATATTACACCGGATGGATGTGGCCATCATGATGTCACAGCAGCCGGTGAGGGCTCTTAACAAACTTACCCGAACTCAGTGTCGCACTCCACACGGCTTTACTCAAAATAAACTGGTGTGCAGGCCTTTCACGTCAGCCCGTCCAGATTAGGGTGAACCTTCTCACGCAAAATCACGTAAATGTCCTCGACTGCACTCCTTGTTACCGGGTGCACACTTGAGGGTCAATTGAAGCAACCTCCCATGCACTTCATGCAACCGAGATGGGATGAGACCTTCGATCGACTCATTGTTCTGATGTTCCAACGCCCTAGGAAGACAGGGCACGATGACCTTCACATGTTAGCTGTAAATAGATCCTGAGCTCATCATAATGAACAGATGCATACGAAGCATGTTAGGATAAGTAGGCAACTGATCTTGCAGCTAGGATGACCGAAGAATCACCTTGGAGTTTAAATGCTGCAAGCAAGCTATGTAATCTGTGGGGTTAGGGAAGACTGTAGTACCCAAAATGGCTGGCAACCTACCACAAAAATGCAAACTAGCGACCAGAATTTGTGCTGGAGAACACTGGCTACCGACGTGAGCAGAAGCTGGAAGGTGCTATGGTTTGTGTGGCGTAGGCCCGACGGTAGAGAACTGCAACTAGACCAAATCCGTCTTACCAGTATCTGCCGTTCATATACCGATCGTTTAAGAACGTGCATGTCACTCAAACACTCCCACTCGCGCCATGCTATTTACGGCCTGAGAAACCCATGCTAAATGCGGAGCAATCTTCGTTCCAATAGTTCTCAGAGATCGCACCTCCCTCAGGAGTTCTAACCAATCGCTACACGCATGGTTGAAAATTGGGCAGGTATCGACACGGATTTCACACCATGCTGAGAAGCAATCAAACAGCGACTGAAGGCCAGTCTAAAAAGCTTCATTTTCCAACTCGCAGATGAAATATGCGAACGAGCACAAGTGTCCCCGGTGTCCAGGTGCGACGCAATACAGTGTACCACTACGGCTGATACCACCTATTACATATGAAAAGCAACACGTTTGGTCCATGCTTTTCAGATTTTGCTCCAGAAATTCGTGCCAGAGAAATTAACATGCTTGAACCTCCGCTAAACGTACCCACAGCTGTAGCCTCACTGGATATCAACGAGTTTAGTTGCTGTCTGACGTTAGCTAGATTTACTGCGGTTGTACGACTGGTTTGTTAACAATCAGTGACTATTGCTACTTAGGACAGGCACTGCTTCAATAATGTGATTGATTGTTAGTTATTAAGTCACAAACGCAAACACCATGAAAAGGAAAAATTCAGAAAAGAACATGGTTTTCCTAGGGGTAGAAAGTTCCCCATCGTTCTAGTGTCTTAAAATAGTCTCATTGGTGGAGTAGTACACTAATGAAATCGGAAGCTTATTTTGTTGACAGATGCCTGACTGAAAATATATACTACTGATCAAAATACCGGTAATACTCATCATTAAAAGTAACATCTCCAAATATGACACTTTTTGGTTGTCCCAGGGTTGCGACATTCTGAGGTTGAGAGTAAGTTGGACCATCGCCGTCGACAGTATCACACCGATGCTTAACTGTTATGCGGCTACGGAGGGGAACCTTAAGCAAAGAAAACAGGGATGGTTCCAATTACTAGGGGTCTATATTTAAACCCAAACATTGAATGCCAGTGATCATAACTGGCAGACAAACTGAACTGCAAACGAGTGAGGCGGCATCTACGAATATTTTTACCTAGCCTCGCTAAGTGCAATTACTTCACAGACAACCAGACAAACGGTGGCAACATACACACCACTCGGCCCGATTAGTCGTAAGCTCTCCTGGTGTCTCCAGTCACCAATCTGAACGACGTGGGCCACAGCCCGGGAGACGAACCCGAAGCAATAAAAAGCGCAAATAAGCCGTCTTGTTGATGACGCCTTAGTTTCACTTATAGCTCGGCTGTTTATTTGCAAGGTATCTTGATGCTGAATGTTAGTTAGGTCCCTTCTCTTTCCACTCGGCTTGTCTTCTTCCTGATAAAGGATTTTGCCTTGTTCTTCATGGCTGTATGACATCAGTGAGAACCAGATTTATCGCTGTCTATGATGACATCATTTCTTTACGCTGTTATCATTTGTCCAACTCGCACCTTACACGAGTCAACCGCAGCCTCAGTGGAGCACTCCGTGCGGTTGGCAACTAGCTCGTATCCTCGGGACACGATCCAAGCATCTAAGTTTGTGCATCCGTGAAGATTGAACAAACAAATAGGCCCGACTCCCGCTACTGAACGCTCGCATCATAACTTTGTCACTACCTGTTCGTGGAGACGGTTCACGCCCTCTAGTCTGAATAGCCACGCTCTGCAGCCACAGAGCAACGGTGCTTTTATAACCGTCCTTATACATACGAGCCCTCTTTCGAGAAATTCTTGTCTCAAGAGTAACGAAGATTACCTTAGCCTGAGTGATAAGCTTTTTCATCTTCTACATCCCCACAGTTGTGGAGATAGACCGCCATCACATTTGAGGTTACCTACAGTAAATAAGGGTAGTTCTAATGTCGTCTGCAAAAAATACACCCGCCGTCATGTGACGCACACACGCCAAATGCCCTCAAAATGGATACAGCTTGACTACACTAGTATACTGAAGCAGGGGCTTAGAAAGTCGTTCAATATCACTGTCCGATAGATAGATCCGTTTCAATTATACGTAGAGAATTGATAAAACAATCTGTACAAGCTTCTAGCCGAACAACGCGTGATGCAAACTGTCGAAGGAAATCGTGTCACTTAAAAAAATATGCGGAACATATGTGTATATCTTTATGCACCACATCGTGTCAATTGGGGGAAGAAGTACAACGAGTAAGGGTCACATGTATAAAAAGAAGAGTACAGTGGTAAAAAAAATGTGAGGCTGAGTCTCAGCCCCTAAAAATGTTGAGTTGAATAGAAAGTAACGATGCCTGAGCAGCTGTAATCACGATGAATCAGTGTTTGTTTCACGGTGTGAAGAGAAGTATGGGAAAAAACGTTTGCGGGCCGACATCCCCAAGGTTCGTTGAGGAGTCTTCCCTAGACGAGTCGGTGTTTGTCCAGACAAGTCATTTGCTTGGGAGAGGACAGGGCTAAAGTAAGTGTCCTGATTACTGTCTGATATGGCAACATTGCTTTCTTGAATCGGGTTTGTCAGTATTGCAGTATAAACGTGATCCGGGAGACTGAACAAAAGCCGCAAAACCTACAAAATGAAGCAAAGTACAACAAGCCTGCATCATTTTTTACAAAAGGCTATAACTAGCCAATGAGGTCAGATGTGGTTGAGGAAAGCGAAGTGTAAACATGAGATAAAAGTAAAAACGGCTGAAACACAACAGTTGGTTCAAAGCGTGAATGTGCTGCATCCTGTTGAGGAACCCAAGGCAACCAAGAAACATTTTAATTGATCCGTTTAACTCAAATCATAATACACAGTTGTTACAACTGGACTTGTATAATCAGCAGTATTTCGACCAAATTAACTGTAGCTGACGACAGTGAAATGAACACGAAAAGGTAAGATCGTATTTAGATTCCAGGTTTCCACACAAATACCACAGAGAACAGAGTAAAACAATACAAAAATCTAACTGGAAAAAGTGATCGAGAGTGCAGGTGACGTGTGTAGCAATGGGCAGTATGAAGTGAAAAACCTCAGATAAAGCAGAATGCAGCAGGACTGGACAACGCGACCGCGATAAGTCAGACGTCCAGTCTCCTGCAGTTTAGCTTGTGGAATGCACAAAGCAGATCAAGCGGAGCACAGAATTGTCAACATTCGTGAAATCAACAGTAAACCATGGACAGATGGGAAAGAATATGAATAGAAAACAGTAGCTAAAAGTGCTTGTTATCCAAGCAACTAAAAGCTAATATTACAGGGATTGACATTTACAAAAAAAACTCCTAAGGTTAAGGGAATAGTGTCTGAAAAAAAAACGATAACGTGTAGAAACTCACAGCCTGTTGCGTTCTTGTTTCGGTAACTATTTGCATCCGTTGGGGTTCTGGACAAGAATAGCCCACTAGAGTTGGACCGAACACTTTCGCAAGATTTTCTTCACCCATCTGACAAACAGGCGTTCGCGAAACCGTCTAAATGTACGAAACGCGTAAGCTTAGAGTAATATAATAAAAACATCGATATCGAGAAAACTGTAGGATACAGTATGCACAGGTTAGTTATCATAGAACATGGGCAGATTATTATCTGAAGTCTTCCTCAATTCATTATGAATATTACGATCACGTACAAAAAGTGGTGTGAAGAAACTATCTGAATACGTTGCGTATGCTGAGTTTTTCCGATCCGCATGAATCATTTACTTTTCATAATGGCACTGAAATCACGTACACCAAGAAGGCTGCACGACCGGCTACGTAGGTTGAACATCACCCACAATTGATCGCAGCTGTCGCATTCCCATAGACTTTCCAGTCGGCCCCTTTCGAAAAGAAGCACTAGACTCGAGTTTCGCTCTCATTAGAGCTCGTCAGTAGTGCATATCCTTGCCACGACCGGGACTAGAACTCCGACCACGCTTTCATGAGGCAACCGTGTTGACCACTGCGCCATTGACCTCACATTGGCACGACTGAATCATCATATGTGAACGCTCAGTCACATGCACTTGTGATTAATGCTCAGTTGGCTACAGTTGGAAACAAATGGTAACTATCTCAGTCAACAGCACGCACTGAATAGCGCAACTGAATACAGATCGAGTTAGACTCTTCGTGTCTCTCGCAAATACGAGACTTGGTGATTACAAAAATTAATTTGAATGGAAGACAGATCACCGAGTACACTGTCTCTGATCCAATGTGCACAGAAGTTTGAAAACGTTGACAGCCTGCCGGTGCGCCCTGACGCATGCCTCAGACTCGAGAAATCAGCCCGCTAACCTAGCAGAGTGACTCCCAGAAAACAGACGCTCATGTTGCTTGCTCTCTATCGCCAGCAGAGAATTGCGCACAGACCAATAAACGAGTTGTTGCGAATACATTTGCCGAGAAGATATTCCAAAAGATGCCCTTCGACCGTCACGCCACTGATCATAGGTCGTTGCTGGGTGTCTTGGGGCTATAAAAAGACACCCGAGCCAAATCGATTAATCAGCCACGAACAGGAGCGACGAACCTAGCCAACTACCACTTTGAGACTACATAATACACAAGCAGACGATCCCTCTCGGCTGATTTGGTAGCACACAGTAAATCCAGAAGTTGTAAGTACAAAAGTGACTAATGGAGCTGAGGTCAACCAAACCTACTCGGAGATCCTCCTAGCATCCCCAGTCATCGTTGAAGCAATCAGCCACGACCAAACGTTGTAGGAAGTATCGTTATACGACCGAATACGCTGGCCGTACGTCTGAATGTCGGGCGGCTTGGAACCATTCCATCGAAGACATTCAGCGCTCTCATCACTTAGTGACTGCACACTCTTCCATGAGTCATTACTTCGACGGAATTTTGTCTCACACTGATATATCAAATGCACCGGGCGCCCCGGTAAACGCTGAATAAAAGCATCGGCTCGTAGCAGCATTTCGACCAGGCAAAGACGATGCTCCACAATGGATGTGTTCCAGCGTCCAAAGCAACGTGGGTCTAGTGCGAGAACTCCACGATCTCGGGTGCGATTGGAACTCGCCAGCTAAAACGGCGAGCAGAGTATCTGGACCGGTATATACAAAAAGTGAACAAAAGTTGTCCCGTCAAAAACAGCACGACGAAAGCGACAATTCATCGATGTGGACGAAGATCCAGTCGAGTCGGCTGAAAATCCTTGCAACAACGAGTGTATACAATTCACTTTAGCGGCACCTGCAGAATTCTGAAAGCGAAAAGGCACGAACCGTGTCCGGTCTTCTTATCTCAAATCAGGCGGTCAAGAAGAACGTTTTGTAGACATATACATTTCCCGCTCCAGGGAGCCCAGAAAGGAAACGATCGCGAAGTGTTAAAGTATCCGTGTTGTACCACCGAACAAACCCAAATCTGCGAACACCGAGTGGACAATTTGAAATCGAAATCATAACAAGGTGGAGGAGTTGTTTTCTTTCAGATAGTTTCTCTGGCAGACAACTGCGGTACCGGGAGCCCGGAAGACAGTAACTGAGGACGAATTCAATAGACGGCACGAAGCCAGATTTCGACGGTTCAGAGCCAATCAAACCGCACTGACGCGCGAATGCTGAAATCGTTCTTTCAAACGGGTAATTCAGACCATGCAGTTACGTTTTCCTAAATTATACCGTCCTATTTCTGCTGTACTCAGATGTTGCTCAATTAAAAAAACTGCTGCGTAACATGGAAAGTGATGATGCAGTCAAGGGGTATCAGCCACTGCATTAAAAAAAAACTTGGTGAAGTTGAATAGTTGAACCATAGGTTTGGAAGTTCACTCAACGTTCCTTGATTTTCTGTGTGGATTACGTTCCCCAGTTGACACTTCTCGTCTTACAGACTACATAACCGTAGAATTAGAAACGAAGTACCTTGAAGCCGGCAAAGCAAGAGGATCAGATAGAATGTCGTCAGATATTAACAGAGTCGGCCGAAATTTTAATGCCGTCTTTCGCGGATATGCTCGCATAGTGCAGCACAAAAATTGCTAGCTGGTTGAAGGACCGTTAACATTACACCGATACCAAGGAAAGGGTTACCAAAATTTTGACGTGCTGAACGAACATGGGTGGTATTTGAGAAAATCCTTGTTGAACATATGCTACAGAACAACTACACGGATCTAAATCAGTTTGCATACTGTCAATCGCTGCCTACTGTTAACGCGTTGTCCTGTCTGGTTCACTCAACTTTGTCGCCCCCGTATAGCAAATACAAGTAAGTCTGTGCACGCTTTCTTGAGTAAGGCAAAGAGGTCAATAGCACCAATGAGGAGGTATTGCTTTTTTCTCTCGAGGAGTATAGTATTCAACCGTCTCCCATAATGGTAATTAATGTTGAAACAAAATTTTTCCCCAGTTTATACGCCTAAATGGTCAAGCGTCTTCCTCGTTTGTCTCAACGGAGTACGATTCTGTCCCTACTTTTTTTTCTCTCACAAGAGCGTCATGCTCGTTCCCAACGACTCAGTTCTCTTCAAGTATGAAGACGATGTCGTCTCTGGCGTTTGACATTCGGAGGTATCCTCTTTCCCTTTTCTGCAGAACAGCTTCATCGAATTGGGTGGTTGGTCTAACGGCTGCCCCTTAGTGTGTAATGCATCAAAATAAATTGATGGTTTATTTTCGTTCTTAAAAGAAACGGACTATCAACAACGTTTTTTTAAACCAGGTGCCTCCACGGTCCCAGACTGTCAAGTAGTTCTGTGTTACGTTAAGTCAAAATCTGACGTGGTTTCTTCATGCTGGTAATGTTTTATCAAAGGGAGAAGACTGGTGTTCTATGATTCATATCAAAAGTAGTTTTCAACCTGTATAACCTTATCATTCGTTTTGTGAATGCACGTGTAATTCCACTCTTCTTCTCCGGTATACTTTTATTCCTAACAAAAGATCCTAAACTCCTTTCTGGATACGAGGCATTTACCTAACCGTAGCGGGATACTTCGTTTTTCTCATTAAATTCGCCGTGTTGCAGAACTGTATAGCATACAGGTTACCTTCCTCTAAACGTTTGTTCGATTCTGATTACTTTCTTCATTCTTACCTTTCTAAGTGTATATCCACATCCTTCACTGAATCCTGTTTTAAACCCATGTACGCCCGTAACCTTACGTTACTTCTTGCTTATCACAGTTTCTTAGTGATCACGACAATTTTGTGAAAGAATTTACTATAAAACCGAACTGATAACTTCAGTAAGTACTCTTTCTGCTACATACGGGGATATGAAAATGCTCAGTATTAACCTCAAGATGCATAGAGAGCAATTGCTTAATTTTACCGTGAGTCACAATAGCAGCAGAACAGAAAATATCACCCTCGAAATTCAGGTATGAACGGACGTTTGGGTAGTCATGCCAACTAGCTTCCATCCACTGTTATCGAAGAGCAACAAACGAGAGGAAATGAAGTGTTGTTGCATATTTTTCTAGATGCCTTCGGGCCTCAACAGCTGGGATACATTGCAACATCACACTAACATAGATTTATCACCACGTGACCCGCTAACTAGATTCCTCACGGATCAGGTAAGACGAACGATTGTACAGTATCAAAGGAACTCCCGACCTCATTCGTACGGCGAGCGTTATCAGAGGGTAACCGATAGGATTAGGGCAAATCCGATATGAAAGAAAACGATTTTGAGATCGTATCCATAGCTGTGCATGATAAACGGATTCAAATGGTACTTATTATTTTCAAGATGCACCCAGATGGATCGGGTGTTAAATATGCGTGCCATCAGTGGACTTTCTTCTCCAGCCTTTTCTATTCGCAGGTCAGTCATAGATGGGAATCGTTGTGTAACATGTCGCCCAGCTATACTGATGTTGCACAAGCCGTATCGAGTGTCCAGGACAAGTTAAAACCAACAGGAATGTTGCGACCCCGACGGAGACCAAGGCGTGATAAGATAACAAAATTTCAAGTTCCCGCTAGTCAAAAACGACTTCCAAAACCCAGCAACCAGTGACATCCAATAAAAACAGGAAAGGATCGCTCTACACGATCTTCGTTTGGTGTACAGTTTAAAGGCGAAACAGGATAAAATGAACGTCGCTCTCAGCGGTGGCATCATAAGGCACTACCTCATGTAATGAGGTAAGAGGTTAAGGTCTATAGAAGACGGACCAGATGACAATCAGCTGCGCACACAGGGCCTCCAGCAGGAAGACCCAGTAAGCGAGACTGCAGCGGATACCTTAACACTACGTCCGAAGCGAAGACACATCCTTCGGGGCTGACAATTACAGTGACACGAATGTACCCCGAATATGGGTGCCGACTATCTGAATCGAAAATGAAACCAATATATACTGATCGATGGTTAGAAAAGCCGTTGTTTGTCTGAAACCAGTATTCTTGCATGTATTGGAAAACGAGGCATTTGACCACGAAAGTTTCCAGCCGTACAGTTTGCAGTGAAACCGTTCAAAAGCACGGAAGCACCTGGAACACCGGATAGTGAACTAGTCATGATCTACTAGAAGACGGCTTAAGTAGATCCGACACCAAGCGTTAGTAGAGTGCATTGGCAAAGACCATGAAGAGCGCTGACTGTTAGGGTCTCAGGTTATTGGGTGGCGACTTCCATTTAGAAATAGATGTCGACCAGATTCAGTTTGGTGAGCACACTCAGGAAGTGGCAAAAGGTAAAAGTTTGACTCTAATGAAACACAAATGCAAAGACCCTTTGGCCTACACGAGGACAGCGGGTGCCACATAGGGCAGGTAGGTGACGAGCATCGGGATTTATGCATCATCGAGATACTTGTTCGCTTGATAAGCAAGCAGCACGGTTATGTGGGTCGAGGAGATTTAAGGTAGAAGATGGGCTTGATCTTAGGTTCGAGATGAAGGACCATCTAAACGGGCGCACAACAGCCAAGACAATCTCGGAACACCGACTGGAAACGTTGGACGAAATCGTTTGTCAAGTACGACCATTGCGTGAGAAAGAACTGTACCCGATTGCGAATAAATCTGTAAATTCGAGCCAGTAGAGAGTGAGCAGACTCGAATCAGTGCCGGAAACACAGTACATCCCATCAATGGTAGACACCAGTAAACTTGACTGCACTGTGTTGCCCGAGGCGGTGATGACATCATAACTCCCTTGAACCAAGAATCGATTAAGGTCAGTTGGAGGTTATCCTGATGTACTGGCGATGAGTGAATGTCCGTTGATCAGCAGAGTAAACATATGACATGAGGAGGCGACGTCATCTTTGAAGGTGACCAGCAGGGTATGTGACGTGTGCGTCATTTTGGACGGAACTGCGCTTGGGTCTCTGAAGATCGGGAACGACTGCTAAATGCAAATGACCAACGGAAGCTTTTCTTTTAGCTCACCTTGCTGCACCGCTGGTAATGGTGCTGTCTGAATGGACAGCAGCGAGTGTAATTCCAAGTGCTGAGGTCCCAACACAGAGATGCGAACAGGGTGGTCTATGGAAGTTTACTGCCGCTACGGAGAGACGATTGTCTTCATTTATTCATAACGGTTGTGAGTCAGACCGGAAGAAATTGCAGATCGAGTGGCCGTTCACCGCGATCTTGACATTAGGTATCCTAGGTTATCAAAAAAAGGGATAAAAACAAGGCTAAACGAAAGAACCAGAAGTGTTGTGAATGGAGGTAAGCCACTGAGTGCGACAAGTTGCCATCCCAGAGAGGATTTCTAACAGAAGTGGAGATCTGAGCTGAAGCTTACTCAGGGCGTGCATGAAAATCAGCGACCTTAGAAGACTACAGGCTATAGATGAGTAACTTGGATTGACTCTTCAGGAGCATGAACCATTCATGTTCGCGGTCTGGCGGTTCCAGCGTGGGTAACAAGTGTGTCGACGCCTCGTCTGACCAGTTTGAGAAAGTTATGTCGCGCGGTAGACAAGGAAGACTGTTCGCTGAACATCAATGAGAGCTTAGCAACCTTCGGAATAAATAATCATGTAGGTACTTTGGTAGGGAGAAATCCGCGTACGCGCCGTGTCGGGCGGGACTGAGTTCGCAAGGCGGGATCCGAATCTTCCTGGAAGCTAAACCCAAAACAAGCTTTCATATGGTCTGAACCGAGAATCGAAAGTCACGATGGTCTTGGACTTCAACATAAACATGAAAACATTCTCTGCGACACTTTCAACCGACGGTGCACTGCAAGACAGTGCCAGCTGACCAAGGCGAAAAGAGAGAAACGGTAGGTCAACATCCCCACAGACTTCGGTTGCTGCTACTGCAGCAGTCTGTCAGTCCCGCTCACTGATGACTGACGAGGGAAAAAATTACCGCCAATTGGTACGACCAAACTGGACAACATATCACGAGTTCAGGTTTGCCAGTCACAATTTTCAAGTACCAGCAACCAGCAAAGCTCAACAGGGAAAAGAAAAAACCGACCTTCACACGAACTTGATTACGTCTGCGGCTAACCTACTTCCGGATCTAAGTGAGAA
>LOND01002252.1:27058-38677 GCA_014220965.1 Paragonimus kellicotti | reverse complement strand
TCAGAATGGAACACATGCTGTTGAAAATAACAGCAAGGTGTAACGAGAACTTCAAAAATTTCTGAATAAACCGTATAACCAAGTCATCGTGCCTGTCATCAGCGACCTTATTCAGCAAATCGCAGACTAAAAGCATGTATTCGGGATAGTGTCCAATATACTCATGACCCAACAAATCTAAGATCTTAATCATCAGTCATTATCCACTGACACATTAGTACGAAAAGCGGACTACTGATGACCTCCGTCCCATCAAGTAATGGACCGGTTTACGGGTGACCAGAAGTCAAACCAGAGTTAGGAGGTGAAACTCTGTGCAACACAAAGAATCGTATGTAACAATCCTAGATACCAATAGGGACTCATAAAACCATGTATACGGATACGATTAGAATCAACAAGTTATACTGTGAAAATGAACCAAGAACTAGCGAAACTCACTTTTAAATGGAGCATCAGATACGACAGCGTGTCTCGATTAGGGGCCGGTAGAGAATCCAAAACATCAACCACTTGTTGTAAACTGTTCTCATCGCCCAGCTGAGAACTGGCACTAATAGAAGCCAGCACAGGACGCTCCACGAAGGTTACAAGCGGTTCAGATAGATTGCGCAGAAACAGCTTCAAACACCCACAAACCACATGAATGTCGTCTACTCGGGCCAGTACCGGGGTAACTTTGCCGGTGAAAAACTTTTCGTACAACTCTAACGTTGGCAAGTGGAAACAATGAAGTGAAATTAACAAATATGGAAGCAGAATTAATTATCAAATAAGCTAACTGTGACTCGACATCATGTCTGAGCTTGGTTACGGTATGCCTACTCTAATTAACAAATCACGAGCAAAATGAACTAAGCTACATACCACTGTCCGAAAAGTTCAGGTAATAACAGAGTAGAAACGGTAGAGCCCGCATACTGTTTTGACATCTCACCGTAACTGAACGCTTACAGTATCTTTTCCATCGTAAGATGTGCTGACTGTGATTCCGGATGTCCTAATGTCACTGCTCCGCGACTCAGCAGCAGCTTACATCTCAAGGGGCCTCCGTAATATTGCTCTATGTATCCAAAGTGGTCCAAACAAAGCGTATGGCACCGATGTGTTGTGGCAATGGAAACACACACACTTCACTGAGATACCAACACTGTGTGAGGGCCCAAAATGACAGGCAGTCTATGCGAGTCAGCAAATACTCATTGTGCACCATCGGGACATAATCGTGTTCGCCAAGATGGGTGAGTGACAAACCTGGGTAATCTCTCCTACGCATCGCCTAGCGTGTTCCGGCCACAGCGGTTTATTGGCGTTTACCGATCAAACGCGGTTCACCATCACTATCACTCCCAGCTCCGAGCCGTAGCCATTAATAGTAGGGTTCGGGCTGCATTGGTCATCTCAACAGTCCACGAAATAGCACAGTAATAGGTAAGTACAAAAACAATGTGTAGGCATAAGATTCCGCACAGTGTTGAGACACCAGTGCAATGTATCCGTTTCCAATGTCTGTCACAGCTCGTCAGTGCGATCCGTTCAGGGTGGATCGACCGCTCTGGAAGCATAGCATAACGCATGAACAACTCATTGAGTCTATTTAGATCTACATCGAGTCACGGTAAAAACGATGCCGAAACACATAAAAGTGTAATTAGATCGTCTTGAAGTGCACAAGGTATAGCAAGTTATTTATCAAGATTCATAACGCTTTTAACGATCTACTAAAACAATTCATGTTCTATTATGGGTTGGCAGCCCACTCCGGCTCCAGATTAGTAATTTATTGGGGAAGTTAAGCAAACTGCAGTCAAAATAAGCAAAACTTACGCACATGGACAGAAGCGCAGCACCACCAGTCGAGTTATAGTTGAGCCCAACAGTAACGACCCAGACTACCGATAGAACGGTCGAGAGATCGAACCTCGGTTACCGTGGGCGGCTGTATCTAGGTTTGGACAGCTTAACATCTAATTTACGTCTGCCCGAGTAAGCGCAACAGTAGCGCCTGATAAAGTGAAAGCTATAAACATAATAACTGGATCAAACACTGTAACGTCTCAGGAATTTATTCCAGGGATGACAAACGATTTTGTCCGCTTTCCATCAGTTAACTGGGATGGTTCACTCTGGTAAAACTTTGGTAAACAACGTAACCCTACTGATACCGTACTAGTCCGAACTGGGGGTTCATTTGTGGAAGTGTAGAGTGAGGAAGGATGGGTTTTTTTCTCGTTATACAATAATTTTCGCATAATTCAAATAGAGTAGTAGATATACGAATTGACTGTCTTGAGATAATCAACACAATCAGGTCAATAACAACGCCACTTTTGAAATTTATCATGAAACGAGGCAAGCACAAATCTACCAGTCGTGTCCAGTGATTAGCAAAGGTACTGCTACGAGGAGCAAAAATCAACCATGTGCCAAACCAACTGGTGAATCCTCGTTTAATCGGGATGCGTAGACATCAGTATGTCGGCGTCCTGACTCTCACGATCTCCACGAAACGGGGTCTACAGAACATCGACTGTTAGGCAATGAATATAATTCCATCCGATTGAGAAGATAAAATAGCGGGATGGCATTGGTACCTACTGGAAAAGCGGAGCTAGAGTAATGGGTCGTTCTGGTCATCAGTTGACCGCCACTCAATCGAATTTCTTATGAGAAGTACATAAAAATCGGCAGTATTATTTTGGTGATAGCAGTACAGAAGGAAACAACGAAACAAAATCAACACCAACTGTGAGTTGGAACGAAAAGGTTAATTGAAAGCAACTCACCGTGTACATGTTTTTCGGAGCCAGATACACGGTAAATACCCACAACCTGCATTCCACGGGCAAGAACTTCTGTGACACAGTGAATAACAAGCGCTGGGATCCGAGGGTATTGGTCCTCAGGACAAAAGTCGGCAATGTTTAAATTACGGTTGTTGGACCGGCCACTTAACACAGTTGGACTAGACAGTAGGTTCACATTGGCTGGATATCCTTGATGAGGCTTGGACCGGGTGGCATCACTGGTCAACGTAAGTTGGGAGGTCGTTTTCGCACATGTAGGTGAGCTCCGAGGAGATCGTTTATTGAATGAAGATAAAGGTGTGCGTGACAAGCTGGGTGGCACACACGTTTGAATGAGCTATAAAAATAAGACAATCGTTAGTTAACAGAAATAGCATCGCGGTAGATATCATTCGTGAATTAACACAGACAAAAGAGCTAACATACCTGTTTTCGACAAGCGGGATGCACGATCAGACGACAGACAACACATTTGAAGGCAGACTTTCCAAAGGTAATTCGACGGCCGCAGTAGCTACATATTTCCATTCGAAGTACGGGTTTTGAATTAAAAGTATGCGGTCGATTGAGGCGGTTGTAAGTGGCGGACTATAGTTTTTAGAAAAAAAATTACGAAGTCAAATGTCAGCTGGAAGCAATGCGTCCAGTAGGACGGCCACAGATTAATACAAGATTATTGATTACAAAACAAACAGGGAACAACAGACTGTTAGGTAAAACGGACAGCAACACCGGTCAAAAGAAAGAATGAATTCAAGACAACTTGGCCGTTATAATCGGCGACAAATGGGGATATTCTACTGTTCACACAGCCCCAGTGGGTTCACATAAACACATGATTGATGCAAAAAGAAGTCACCAAGTCCAGTGTTCGCTCCAGGCTCCACCACCACAGACTGTAATGGATCGCCACGAACCATTCGTGTACGGTCCATTGTGCGTGTCCCAATGACTGTCCTGGATGGTGAACACTGCGCATTTTATAACCGATGGAGATTATGGACAGAGTTAATCCTGAATTCCTCTTGTGTGAGCCCGCCAAATGCGTGCGATCGGTTCAAGTGTAGACATCTAGAGAAGCAAAAACCCACTGATGCAAAGGTATCAAATGTTAAATAGCGCTTCTCCAATACGAGTTCCATGCACAGATAGCAGCGTTTCCTAACTAGAGATAGAATAATAGACTTAGAAAAGGAAATTGTACTAGCTGTGCTCAATTTCAAAGAATTTCCGCCCGTCAGTCGGTTCAAAAGCAATTCGCGAGCAGACAGTCTATTCAGCGGATACACGTTCGATTAGAATTTCATCAGTACCAAACTTTTCATTCTGTGATTCTTAAGGGAAATTACCAGCAAAAGCGTCTACAATTTACTGAATACTTTCACGACGCTAGTATCTAGTGATTGTCGCTGGTAGACTTCATTCATTCATTTACTACGGCCTTGATTCTGACCAGAAGTTATCATAGCCAGGGCCGCAGCTCATCGCAACGTTGACGCGGGAGAGTTGAACAATAATTAAACAAGGTCAAGTGGAAAAACTAAGAATTGTATGAATGCAGGTACATCACTGACCGCAGCACATTGCAGCCTCAGACAGTTTCTAACCAACGATTTGAACTACTGAAGTAGACGTCACTTTTAACGACGAAACAATGCTGCATTTTTACGGTGGGGTAGACAAGCGGAATCAGATTTACTGGGCACAGCAGATTTTGCGCATACTAATGGAACTGCATCACAGCCTTCATTCTGAAGTACTCGTGGGATTCGAGGTGCACAGCACTACGCTTGTTGAGCCCCAGTCTTTCGATGAAAGAGTGAGCAGTGTGACTTATCTGCGGCTTTTTCCAGGCCATGTCCACATTCACAGGGAGTAGAATCTGGGCGAGCAACCTAGTTCCTACAGGACATAACTCCTGTCCTTTTTGTGAAACATGTGCACGATTTTGAGGGTGAGGCATAACTATGACACGGTAGTAATATGTACTGTTTTTTTGTTGTTTCGCTTATGACACGCATCTCCTTCACTCCAAGTGAACCAATCGCGAAACTGACCTCAATACAGGACAGTGGTAAATGTTTGTGAATCAAACGGAATATCCTTACCAAATGTGACATGAAGGTAATGAGAAGTCTTGGCTCTTCGTGGTCAACAAACTTTTAACAAATGAATTAGGAATAACACGACGCTAAAGGGAAATTGTAATATTGTACGTTTTAGCCACCTCGGGTCATCTTCGTCAAGATTTTTTCTCGTTAATGAGTTCAATTACAACATACCTGACGAAAGCCACCTGAGGTGGTTGAAACGTAGAGAATTACAATTTGGCAGAAACGTGCTATTCTCAGTTCATTGGTTCGTAAACGTTTATGTTAGGATAACCGACGTTACCTAATTCTTCGAGTCAAGTAATGAAAAACAAGTCTGTGCCTAATAATCTATGAACGCGCTAGGTGAATTGTAAGAGTTGAGTGGTTCATGAGCGAACGTGAATGGGCGGTTAAGTGCCGCGATTGTGTTACGGTTTGTATTTCGGCTTTCAAGTTTACACTTAGTTCGGCGTTAGTTGGACGAAGTAATCTTCGTCTAAGTTGATTTAATTGCTTCTGGAAATAAGCGATTATGTTTACATTTAAGTTTGAATGGTGAAATCACCGGAGTTCAAACGGGGTTTATCATGCTCCGGTCAATGAGTTATTATCCTAAATTAACAGCTTAAAGTGCAACGCCTGAAGTTTTAATTTCATCCTCACGGTAGGTGGTGAGGATATTCTCCAGTCTAATTGCCAATCGGCTGAGAATTCAGGTTAGTTTTTTAACAGTTTGACTACTTTATTTGGATTTCACCTCATTCATTTTCAACCAGATTGTCGATAAATGGAAAATTATGACAATGCCCTGAAATAAAATATGAAGTTAATTTAAACTAGTATGATGGAACAGTGAATAAAAAAGCCGGAACCTGTTCACAAAGTACCCTCAATGTGCAATGTTTACTTGCTCGACGAAACTAAGCGTCGATCACGGAGGAACGGTGAGAGACACAATCTAGTGAGAATCTTTCAACGGACCGTGCAACAGTGGGGCGTGGCGATCCGGTACAACTCATACACACGCCCTGCGCTGGTTGAACCAAGGACGAGTAGTTTTAACACGTTTGGCATTGAGCGTACTATGCTTAAATAAACCAAGTGGGGGCAACTTGAATAACACAGTAAGGTGTCACTAACAGAATCGTGTGCATGCATCTGTCCGTTTATCTGGAAATCTTTCATTCCAGTAGACAGAAACAAAATGCGAAAAAATAACCTACCGGTGTGTGACTGTTAGTGTTCACTTGGCGTCTGAGCAAGCCCTGGGAATTGATGCCGGCAACGTCCGAACTGCATATACTCGATCCCTCTTCCTCCAGGGCGGAGGGTAATAAACGATGCTCAAGTTCGCTAGGTTGCGTAAGCAGACTCCGCTTCATGTCGACACCAAAGTACAAATCGTCCGATTTATCAGAATACCGCTTAATACCTGTGGCGATCATTTGTAGAGGCTAAAATAAGTGTTGAAAGAAAAGTTGTTAATAAAAAAAACTCCATTAGGCCATGTACTTACTTGGATAGCATTACGTTTATCATCAATTGTGAGAAGCCCAGAGTTGACGATTTTGGGGACGGAGGAGCAACGTAATTTACTAATCCTTGTGGACCGACGTAATGGACCGTGTGCCAAATCCATCATTTTACCAGCTGAACTTGCTCGCCGCGACTGTGAAATACGTCTGGGGGGAAACAGACGTTGCAGTGGAAAGTTAGCCATTCACATAGCCGAAGAATATTAACAATTCAGCTTACACTCCGTGGACATACTGAACTCTCAAAAACAAAGCCGCGAACTGACATTCTTAAATCCGAAAACAATATGGTAGTCTGAACTCTATACGAATGTGCACGGGTCTCATAAATAAGATCGCGTTTGCCCAAAAGTTAGATGGCACGCAAGTAACCAGTTACAGCTCACAAGGCACCCCTCAAAAAATAGTAAAAACCCGGTTATTATTCATGATAGACATTTGAGTTCAGTAAGACTGAATTTGTCGTTGACAACTGAGTTATCCGTGAACTAAGATTGACGAACGAAGTGGGGAGTGAAAAACACAAATCGTTTTGGAGATACGGCCCTCTGCTCCTCTGCTGACCAACAATTCAGCAGTTGACCTGATGTATGTTCGAACGTAAATTTCCGTTTTTATGGTCCTCTTTTTTGTTGTTAAACCAGAGCTTCTGTCATAGTTGTGGGTTAAGTCAAGAACTTGCTTTATACGGCTCGAAAGGCGGAACCTCAACAATCAAAAACGCCATAGCAGTTATAATACATTTTTAAATGAAACCACTAGATTTTGTGATCTATCAACAAAGTAACAAAAGAGTTTATACTATTACGAACTTAGTCAATCAATGAACTTCCGAAAAAATGGTTCAAGACGCACTAAAATTGTGGTTCGGTAATGAGCCATTGAATAATGTTTTCAGCATGCACGTCAATGTGGACACTGGCAGAGCCGGAGTAATGTAGGGATAGGTCTGATAATGAGAGAAGAGTGTTATTCTCTCTAGGACTTTGTCCGCCAACAATTCTGCATGCTTTCAAATAGAACCCAACGATAACAAATATGAACCTACAATGCTGCTGTGTCGAAGCAGAAAGCCTGTAGATGTGTTCGAAAGTTTGAGATCATGGAAAACTACAGAACGGTGAGAAAACGCAGAAGCATGCAGACATAGAATCTTGGGGTGACGAAGAGCACAAAATGCTCAAAAACGAATCAGGAGTAGTGATCCTCCTGACGTTCACGAGAACATCGATGTATGTCAGCTGGACAATGGTTTTAACCACCAATGTGCAGCTGCCTGGGACGGTGACACACTTACTGTGGTGGCTCCATCGCAGATAAAGAATCTACGTTAAACTCACGCAGGTCGTATGGCCGTCAACAGGAATACGGCCCTTTGCCATCGCATAGCATTGATAAGTTTTTGCACGAGGGAAGAGGGCACTGAACACTGGTAAACATAGTTAAAGGAATCAACTCCCTAGGGGTTAAGTATGTACGCCCAGAAATTGATTTGTCATTTAGTGCACTGCTGCGCAAAGCATTATTTTATCGACAACAGATAAGTGAATGACTTATGTTTACCAGTCAATGAAAAAATTGCCGGAGTATATAAATAAAATGCGCAGGGGAAGGCACTTAATTAAAAAATGCGGTCAAACTCGAACGATCAACATTGTTTACGCCCGGCAAATAATAAAGTCACGACAGCAAAAAGAGATCCCGAAAAGAGTCTTCTTGAGATTTTCGCTCTCACTTGATTATGTGTATTTACCCCACAGAGAGCCCCGTCAAACAACGCAAAAGCTACTGCGAACGTTGACTATGCACCAATGACGCATGAATGTGCACGCAAGAGCAGGAAATATTCAGTCTGGATTGCAGCGCTCAGATCTATTGAGCACATGGGTTTCGGCTAGCGGTGATTGCTGGCGTTACATCTCAGATGCGTGAACGAAGAAATAACCTTTAACTTTGCGTGCCAACGAAAAGCTATGTGAACTGGTTATTTCCAGTTCCATAAGGTGTGAAATCCGGACATCCGCTGAGGTCAATTTGTTGATTGACATTACGAACCGTGTTACCCGGCTTGAAACCAAACGGAATTGTTGGTCATTTCCCTTTAACACGCTAATCGATGGTGTATAAAGCAGCCGTTGTACATTCTTTGTTCGAAAGTGATTTTAATAGGAGCTGAATACTCTTCTCTAGAATGGACACAAGCGATACCAAGCAAAATCGCTAGTACCGCATATGAATTCGCTTGTGGAGGTCACAAAATTTGCCAGTGTGTACATGCAAGTATTGTGTTCAAAAAACTTCGTTCGAATAAACTCAGGAGCGAACGTGACTCAAGCTGGATCAACTTAATGAACCCAGCTGAAGACTAAACCTGTCACAAAATGCCAGAGAAACATGAAGTATTACGTAATCAGCAATTCGTACACTTTTGTCGTAGCCAACGCAAAATGGCGACCATGTGGATTGCTTCAATCCATAATGACAGAGTATGAAAAAGATACACGTCTTCCATCTAGAATTACGGAATCAGAAAGAGTACCCTCAACGGTCGGTTGTGACTGCCGGCATACCATACAGCGCGGTCGAAACAGTTTGATTGTAATTCGAAAGCTTGATACAGCTTGGAATACATCCAATGCGCACAGCAGTGACCAGACCTAGATACTGGCATCTTAGTAACCGCGTCCCCCGCTAGACAAGCCTCTTAATGCCAACTGAGTCAGACTCTTAGATCACTGACCTCGAGTGAGGTCCATCACGATAGACTTTTAAGTCAAAGGATCGGGATGGCGTCCTCTAAGCCCGCCCACTCTGTGGCATAAGCGACCGGAAGGCATCATTATCATTATCATCGCCCTGACAGGCCAGTGTATTCGTTTTCATTTTCTCCCTCTTCCGTTCCCAATTTTCATCCCTTTAAGCCAAAACAACTGGTAAACATTAGTGACTTTAATGTTCGCTCTCTCCAGCAAGTACGTCAACAAGCTGCCGCGACGAACACTCGAGTTTGAAACTAGATGTGCACTGTGACTCCGAAATGCACCCTCACAATCCTACAGTTGCCATTCACTTGGATAACCCTTGGATAAGTCCATGGAGCAGCGGTTGTTTCTCAGGATATCTGGCAACGAAAAAGGCCAAATTTCAGTCAAAGTCGAATGAGGATCGCACCGAGCTCTAAAGTAGAAAAAACTTGCTGGACTAGATCCAAGTAAATGGTGGCTTGTGCGCGTAAAGTCTGACAACAGAGACCAAGAAGACGTTATTTCTCTGCATATACGTATACGATCTCATTGACAATAGTACGGATGTTGTCAGCAACAACTTTGATTTTCTGAGATAAAGCAAACGCTAGTACGTGTTTGGTCGTTATATGAACGCACAAACTGGTCGCTTCATTCCAGAAAATGAGCGGCCAGTGTTTTTTCGGTGTCCAGGTGCGACGCACTGACAATGGTGATCAACTGTTGAAATTACGCTAATACTAAGGACTCGGAACGTGAGATTTTGCACCAAAGACTGTGAAGCCAGACACAGACAGCTCTGTACAGCTCAATTACGGACGAAGGCTGGTCACATTGCCGTTAGCTATAGGTAGCGCTCTGCCGTTAAAGATTGTAGTTCATTTTGGTGTAGTCACCTTGATTCAGGCCACGCCGTTGCTCGTGGCCGTTCTGTTAATTCGTTTGCTTTGAGAACACCTGCTGGTAAACATAGCTTCATCTGAAAATTGAAAATCGAGCGTATACGAAACGCCTCCAAAACAACACTAACAGTTAGACTGCCAAACAACAGTAACACTCATGCCACTGAATCCAACTAGCAGTCACTTCACATAGAATCGTCAGTAGGAAAGGAACCCGACCTTCAGCAGCCAACCTCTTGGTAAACGATTTCACCTCTCGACATCTGTTCACTTCACACTGCACGTCAGTCGGCAGTGGTATCGACATTAAATACCAGTTAGATGGCATTCTTAGTGCATGGTCTAACCACTCAAGTCTGTGCACATTTACAAACTGAATTTAAAAAAACTTGCTCGACACTCATTGTCAAATACCCGTTTTTAAACTCCCAGTTGTATACCCGTTTGTGCCACCCGATGAGAGTATTCGAAGGCGGACATCGACGGGCAAATACCTGATGATGCTCCACGTTTACCATGGGCTGCGCGGTCGCAAAATAGCGTAGTCCGTACGATCACCTAAGCACCATAAGGCTTCAGAGGGATAACCCTCTAACGTCACAGATGTCCAAGACTAGTAAATATTGCCCTAACCTGAGAGTTGGCAGGTTCTATTTCATTTCCTGTCTCTCTACCAATGCCGATGATGCAACTTCCTAAGTATACAAACTGGTAAGTAACCCTCACTGCCTCAGGATCCAATATCCCATCTACATGAGGTCAACAGTGCTGTAGAAACACTACATTTTGAGGCTGTAAAGCGTATTCCGAAGTATTTATCACAGAGCAAAATAGCACCTAGTACTGTCCATGCAGTTTGAAATTTGTCAAACAGTGAAACTTTGTCGTCGACATGGTTAACGGTCAGTCTCCCACCACATAGGTCTACGCTAGATCCTGCTTTTGATACCCTTGCTGATACATCAACTATATTGTAGACTGACGAGATAGTGCTACCCAAGTATGCGATTGTCCAGTCCCAAGAAGACTGCTTGTAATAAAAGAAGGGAAGAATGGGAATGTCACCCACACGAAGCAGTATTTTGCACTTTGAAAGTGCGATGCGAATTCCATACAAACTAGTCTAAGTATGTGCCCGAACAAGAACAGTGACGAGTTAAACCACGTCAACTATAACTGACAGCAGTAATTTATTTGGGACCAAATCTAATTCGCAGGACACCAATTATAACAATGGCGAACACGATGTCTAAAACCAACACCGGCTAAAAATAGCGCACAGCTGTAACAACCGTCCACCAGTATCCCAGCGGTGTGATGTCACCCCCAACCTGTCACCGGGACACGGCCCGGTGTGTCGTTAGTTCAATAGGCTGCCTATTATCCTAGATTTTAGTCTCTGGATCGCAGCAAACATCGACATCCAACGAGTATGTCCTGCTTTCCGTTTCAGAGTGCGGACGTTGGAAGTGCTTATATTAACTCAAAGTTTGGGCCTAAGCAAGGCACGGGAGTAACCGGAGACCGAGTGGGGAGAA